>JAQFYU010000130.1:0-32853 GCA_034694905.1 Ceratophysella granulata | reverse complement strand
ATCACGTATCTGGGCTCTGTGGTTCGTCCCCTTGACTACGTGACAGTCACGTTGGCGGGAGCGAAGAGGTTAAACTGTTTTACTGACTACAATTTAAAAACATTAAAAAATTGATTCCTGTAGTGGAAAAAATGGAAAGATGGAATTGCATAAGCAAACCCGAAAAGCAAGAAAATAATAAATGATGTTTGATCGTTGATTTCGCAGTTGATATTATGGAGAGTCAACATTAGTTTCATTTTAGATTTTTGTGATTTTGCCCGGTCCTCTCGAAACGGAGGCCAGTTCGGTTCTGAGGAGTCAAAGTAGCATTTACTTAGAAGATTGATATAGGCACCTTCTCACACTGTGTGGACGTACCCTTGAGTCTTTTGAGCCCCGCACCGACCTGCTCCCTTCACTTTGAGCAACTTAAAAGGGTACTTGGTGCTGAGTTAACATCAGGACCACCTTGGCAGACCCACGATACGATCCACACACACACACACCCAGGTAACAACAACCCTCAACATCTTCCATCAACAATACACGCACAAAATCATGACGTTTCTGAATTGAACATTGAATTCAAAATATCTTTTATCTCTTTGTCTTACCTCACTTTACAATTAATAACTGGGAATCATGTTCAACTCGTGTCAATATCGAAGTGTCAAAATTAAATACGAGCCGTAGTTAAAAATGCTAGTTTCATCCGCTAACTTGAAAAATATTTAATTTTACAACATCATTTCTGCATAAGCTTCCCTGAACACTTGATTTCAATTTTGGAAGAAATGATCTTTGTCCAGGGATTTGAAATTAGCAAATTCATTTGAAAATCCGGGTTTTGAATTTCGCATTTTTTTTGATTTTCAAACCGTAAATTTTCAAATACATACTCTAAGTACCTACAGTAAATGCTGTATTCAGAGACTAGGCAACGATCCGTTCTGAATTCCGAATGAATGAGTGGCATTACAAACAAGGGCTTCTGTGTTTGTCTACCTCAGCTTCCCTTTGATCCCCAAAATTACTTAATGTCAAAAATTGACAAACAAGAGGAAGTGATTCAGGTCAAGTGGGCTGAGCTCCACTTGACTTTCCTATTTGTACACAAAAGATCTCCAAAACGGAGTCATTCAGAAAAATTAACCTGGAATCAGGAATCAGGAATCGCTGCCATTAGTTCGCATACTCAACACATACACAAACAAACAAACACATACATTCTATGGTACCTATGCTCTTATTCTAATGCCATGGAGCTCAAATTTTACTCAAGCAGTAATCATAAGGTTAGGCTTTCATTTTTTTTTCTTGATGTGATGAGTGATGAGTAGGGTACGGTTTATGCAAATCAAAAGGGCCAAAATATTCATTAAAATATACAGTATTTTTTTCGTTTAATATAGTAAAGTATGTCGTAAGTTTATAAAAACATGCACGTTTTATACAGTAAAATATGTCGATTACAAAAAAAAGATGTCGTATGCATAAATATTCACTAAATATGCAGTATTTTTACCGTTTAATGTAATATCATACCATACACAAAAAATATGCTGTAAGTAAAAAAAAAGCAGCAAAATATATATTTCAGTAAACATTTTCTCGTGAAAAAAAATAGTGAATTTGTACTATTTTTGACTGAGAACCATCACAATATGTACTAAGAATAAGAAAGCGGAAAACCTCGAAATGTGCACAATATGAAAAATTAACTTGAAATATGTTAAAATATACAAAACAAAATCGTCAATTTTGAATCCATGTACCTTTGGTTCGCCGACATACAATCGTTGGTCAACATTCATCCGTGCGAAAAAACAACATGCTATTACAATCAAAGTCTATCCCTAAAGATGAGTCGTATGAGCCTAAAACCTGGTTTGATGTTTGACCTTTTCCTTAAGTTTATTTTTTTAAATATTTGAGTGTTTAGAAATTTTGCTAGTTTCACCTTTTAAAACTGGAAATTTCGGTTTCGACGAACGTAATTTGTAATGTAACGTCATGTATTTGATAAGTCACCAAATTTTAGAAATCTGAAGAACCATTTTTAGGAATAATTTAAGTTTCTAATGATAGGGATTTTCTTTTGGTTACCAAGTGATGGATTGTCTATTGGAGACCTGAGTTGAACCAGTTGACATTTGGGTGAAGGGATCTTCTGGACAGACTTTGCCTCGCTTTCTGCTCCGTCCTATTCAAAAGGAGTTTTTCCTCTCCGTCAACGTCAATCCCAAACTAAGGTGATCATAACAATAAATAACTAACAATTGTCAGTCAGTAGTCCCTACAATAGAGCCACAATGAGCGACTTCTAACCAAGTTTACCAATATTTTCTCAACAGAACCATTTACTCTCTCCATAATAGTGAGACCTGGGACCTAGCACACATACACAGGTCACAGGTAATATAATCCACCCGTCCCTCATGTATTCTAAATTATAAATATGTATTTAGAATCTGTTCCAATTTCTCCAATTTCCCAAATCAATCACATCTTCTGTTTCTTTTTCCTCCAGTAATCAGATTTAATACTGGTGTGGAAACAAAGGCTCTGGATCATTTCTGAGGCGTGAAGAGTCCTTTTGGAACGTGTGTAATTGTAATGGTGAGGAGGAGCGAGCGGCGTGAGATGAAAGGAAGAGATAGGATCCGTTCTCTAGCTCCACAATTCTTTTGCATTTAAAGATGCTCACAATTCTTCCATTGAGTCCATTCAGAAGACATCCGTCCTCCATTGATTCGAATCTTCTCCTCAAATGCACACCCTCTCAAATTATTCCAACAAATTATTCTCTTCCAACACAAACAAAAATCCCGACTTGCTCCTTTTCAGCCCGGTGGTGGTTCAAGGAACAGTTTTGGGTTCCATGTTTCATTCATGTGTCGTCCTTTTGCGCTCGAATCGACGTTTCCGGCCATTTTTGATTTTTTGGCTTCTTCTTTCTGCTCGAGTCAATGGAATTTGTGGGGTTTGGCTTAAAGACTTCAAAATTCTCCATGTTAGGTTTACATTGCCATGATGGAATTTG
Organism: Ceratophysella granulata; assembly: GCA_034694905.1. Taxonomy (NCBI): domain Eukaryota; kingdom Metazoa; phylum Arthropoda; class Collembola; order Poduromorpha; family Hypogastruridae; genus Ceratophysella; species Ceratophysella granulata. The sequence continues at coordinate 29,828 of JAQFYU010000130.1, read as the reverse complement.
TGCTGGGCATTGGCTTATACATACATGTTGGTAATTGGGGCTGGAATAGTGTGAGGAATTGGTGATGAACTTGATCTTGAATCCTTGTACATACATTATACATTATTACAATAGAAGGCTCTGAGGAGAGGAGATCCATATAATATGACTTTGACTTTTGATCCCAATTCTCTGTTCTCTCCGCCTCATCAAGCGTGATTCAATGTCATGAGTCAAAACATGAGTCTCCAAGACTGTATCATGCTCAGCACACAAACAAATTGGACTCTATTGTGAATTGTGATCCAAGGAACAATCAGAAATCAGTCTTTTGGAGACACGGACTTGTTGATAGAACCTTTTCAACCATCTACCAGCAATCCTCAAGAATTGTGGACCCAAGTCTTTACTCTCGCCTCCAATTCTCGGAAAAGGATCTCGCAATAGCTTCATAGGAAAGGATTGTATTAAAAACTGTATAAATCTAAAAATGCCCCATAGATATGCAAAAAAAATCAAATAAAATATGTAATTAATTATGCAGCAATGAAAGTTCTGTAAAACATCAAATTCAAACTAAGATGCAACAAGATTTTGGAATTTCGAAAACAATACTCGTATATGAATGGAAAACTAATAAAACTGTAAAATGCCTTCAACAAGTGTTGACATATGAAGTAAAAATTCAAAACTAAGTTTAAAAGCTGCCAAAAATGCACCAGCTTAGAGAAGCTTCAGAATATGCAAATATGAAGTCAAAATGATAAAAATGCAACAATACTATAAGGTTATTGGATACAGGCCGGTGTGAATCGTTGAGATCTTTATTTTAAAATATAAAAATATTTATAACATAAGAACCATTCCGTATTTCATTTGAATTTTTATACGAAATTTTAATATTTTAATCCGTAGCTTTCTACAAATCGAAATGGCTACAGTTTTGTAAAAAAAATTACTCGCAAACTCAATGACACGATTTTCACTCATTATTATTTTCAGTGAGATGTTCGTTAATTAATTCTAGGTATGAAAATAGTTTGGGCGGATTCTATGCTCAGATAAGTATTCGCACTCAAACCTAAACAAGTAAAGACATGACCTAAGACAACGTGTCAATCCAATTTGTTTGGAAATACGTTCATCTTCTGTTTTGTGCATCTCAAACTACCAAGTTCTCAAAACCGTCGACTAAACGTAAATATATTTTAGCAACCAAGATTTATCAGGAAATTCAGCGATTCTGCTTTGAGTTGATTACTCAGAGTAAGAAAGGTGTGAAGAAACAAGTTGACAGATCAGTAAGCTATTGGTGTCGAGTCAATTCTACAATAATAATGTCACATTATATTCTGATACGACGCCGACTCATGCATTGGAACTTGAAAACATCTTCTCGGAAAAAGACGTGGAATAGAAAAAGAAGGATGGAGCCGGACGTACCAAATCCATGGCGCCGGGAATATTCCAATTTCGTTTTCAGCTTCAACTACGACTCGACAAGGATTAACATTAAACATCCTGTTTTCGTTCTTTTTTTTTGCAAATTCGGCCAATTTAATTTTGTTTTTGATTTTTGTAATCTGTTCAAGGAATTGGAGCTTGGTTAGGAAACGGTGTAGTGTGTAAAAAGCATGTTTTGAGATTTAGTCAATATTTGCATATTTTGACAGTTATATAATTTTGGTGAATACTTTACGTTAAAAAATTAGGGTAATTATAATTAAGGTTTTTTTGCTGGTATTTATGTTTTACTTTATTGTGTTTGTTTTGGGCGATTCTCAAATTTAAAAAATTGGCGTGGCCTGATTTGAAATTAATTTTTTGGTCAATTTGTTTCAATTGTGCAACTTGGCTAGCTGGATTTTCTACCTAGAATCTATTTTTTCGAAGCTGAAATGATTAATGTCGTGCTTAAAAGCTGTTTCTTTTTATTCAAAATTAAATTTGGTAATTCTATTTTATTTTTACTTGCATATATTTCGACCGTTTTAATGAATACAAACGTTTGAATATTTAGTATTTTGACGGCCAAGACACCCTAAACTCACATAACATTGCATTGTGTCACTTGTTTTTCAAGGATTATATCCGGATTTCTGACTCATCTGTTAGCTTGAATCTAAATCTAAGTATATTCTCATTGTTTTAAATGAACTTGATTGAACCCAGGAAATAAAAGTGGAAACTGGAGCAGATCATTTCTTCCTTCATCGCCTTCTCACTTCCAAGACGTGCATGTCAATTTGAGTCCAAATCCAAACTGCATTTTGAATTGCGAGCATTATTTGTACTCAAGTAGCGATAGGAGGCAGACAGAAGACAAGGGGAACAAACCCATAACCTAAGCCTCGATGAAGGTTTGGAATGGAACGACTTGATGCGGTTTCTCAAAATAGGCCGCCTGGAAGGGTTTCAGTTCCAGACAGTAGTCCTGCTTGGGACCAAATCCACTAATTCAATCAATTTCTGACGATAAAGTCATCCATTTGTTTGATATATGAATGGAAATGAGAGGTCTAGACGCCCTTAATGAAATCTCAATAAAAAAGACCCACTTTTGAAGCCTAATAAAGACGAGATGGAAGATTAGGAGATGCACAAGCACATGACGCCTCAGTCCGTTAAATTCAATATTGAATTCGGAGTTCAGCGAAATAGGAATTGTGCTGACAAATTATCAAATCTCCCCAAATACCTTGACTCTTGTACCAAATTGGTCAAACTTAAATCAAAACTCGTTTCATGCGAAACAAATTGGATGTCCGTTTGTTTTATTCGTAAGAAGCCGAGCAAATGAATGGGAGTTGTTATAATATTATTTATATACGATGGAGGAGTTGGATTCGGCTGGAAGTTCCTGGGGCGAAAGGCTGGAATTCCAAACCTTTCACGTCTCACGAGCTATCAAGCTTCAGGAACACGAACCTCGGATCGTGTTTCCAGAGACGTCAGAGTCACAGGGTCTGACTAGGTTCCTCCAGCTCAAGCTCAGTCCGTGCTCTTGAAGCGGAAGTGAAGCTTCCAGGAGATGCTCCAGCTTCCATGACCTGATCTTCATTTGCCAAAATAAGCCACAATTTGCCGAATTCCGTGGACGCAGAGGGATTTTCGAGTCCGCGGTTGGAGCGAAGGGCCAGATGGAGGATCCTTGGGATCGGAGTGTCTGTGTCTTGGATGGGTTAGTGCTAGGCACGCCGCACCCATCTCTAGACCTTACAGGTGAGAGAAGAGCCAATCAGGAGAAGATGACGGACCAGTTTTTGCCTTCCCCTGATTCCTTCTGATTCCTTCCACCTCGAACGAGACAATAGACCATGAGTCTCTCCGTTCCCACTTTCCTCCAACCGGAGACCACTTGCTCACCTGAACTTCTGGCCAGCAGACGTCCAAGTCCTCACTGTGTCCAATGGAACCAGGCCTCTGTCTCCTCTGAGCTCCTGACAGAAGACTTCACTCACAGCCTCCGTTCTTTTCCAGATCAGAGATCCAATGTTTACACGGCCTGTCGAGTGACGAGATGATCTCTGAGTCTGCGAGGAACAGGAGTCGTGGAGGACTCTTGCCTTAGACGCGATTCAGTTCGAGACGAGTGCACTTGCGGCTGGGCAACGGCCCACGAGGACATTCTGTGTGACAGTAGTCATGGCTTTGGAGCTGAGCAATTGGGACACGTACCCCCGAGCTCTTCTGCTCGGACTTTGGCGGGTGACGGTGCGGGACAAGGAGTTGAGCAGTGTAATGGGAGGAGGTGAGAGGGAGGAAGTGCGGAGGGTGGGACGGACTACAGGGCGTGAGGGTGGGTGTTTGGGAGTGCGGCGGGTGGTGAAGGGTTTTCTCTGGACCCTGCTCGTCACACTAAGTCTCCTGTCCACGGTGGAGGGTTGTGGGCCGGGCAGAGGGCCGGGACGGCGGAGAGCACCGCGGAAACTCACGCCGCTCGTGTACAAGCAACATGTGCCGAATGTGCAGGAAAATGCGCTCTCCGCCTCAGGCCTCAACGAAGGGAAGATTCTGCGCGGAGACTCACAGCGCTTCAAGGAGCTCGTGCCCAACTACAATACAGATATTAGTTTTCGAGATGACGAAGGGACCGGGGCGGACCGGCTCATGACGCAGGTGAGACTTATATTCCATCTATTCCAGCTATTGTTTCACAACTTCAGCTTCTTATTCCATACCAACATTTCTCTTCCCGTCATCCCAGCAGTTCTCCAATTGTTTTTGCCAAAAATGGTTGAAAAATTACGTGAAAGCGTGACTATATCCAGAATTCTAGTAAAGGGTTGAGATGCATGTGTTCAAATTGAGGAAAGGGTCCTGGACTAGAAGTCAGACTGAACTGGGCATCTCGTACCCGGTTTGGAATTGAAGTGACTGGAGCGGAAGAGTGATATGGATAGGTGAAATGTTCGTGAGAGGCTCTGGAAGGGCTCTGGGCCCTGGGACCCGCATCCTAGCCTAATGTCATGTAATGGGATGCTATGCATGATTGATAATGAGCGACGAGTTGAAAGAAGGTGGAGACAGTGGGCACAGCCCGAATAACCAGTTCTTCACTTTAATTCCATCCAAAATTAGATCCAAATCCAAAGTTAACTAATACGTGTTCATATTTTAAATGAATTACTGGACTGCCACCGGGTTTGAATGAATGAGTTGGCATGGGTTCCATATTTTCCTAGGTATGAGATATATGAATGATGTTGATGAGGTTATGGGAAAGTGTGTGTGATTGAATTGATTTCTGATGGCTCCGAATCTCCTTGAGAGGCTGGAAGCTTGAGACGTCTTATCGTGTGTAAACAACAAAGGAGAGATGTGGAAGAATGCCCATCCAATGTTTACATGTCTAATCGAAGTGGAGATGCTGGGAAGAAGCCTAATTTCTCCTCAACTCCCAAAACTCTAATCCTCTTCTGGAACGTCAGAAAATGATTCGGTCAGACACTTGTTTAGAATGGGATAATCCTCTGATTACCACACGAACAGACACACATCTCAAATCCATCCACTCAAACAGGAATTAACCTTTTTATCATGTCAATCCACATACATGTGGACTATGTACACCGAACTGCTCAGAGACAACTGGACCCAGTTTTGTTCCGTTTTTCAAATCTGTACAAGATTGTGTTTCTCAAGCCCGCCTTTCAGCTCAATTGAAATAAAAGTGCAAAGCTACTGTAGCAGAACGTAGAGGCTGCTGCAACTGTAGTGTTATGAGTTAAAACAACAGTACAAAATCCGAATAAACCAAAAATTTGGAGATTAATTGGGGAAAAAATGTCGAGAAAAAGCGTAAAGATGACGGGAAATTAGAAAATGGAGGAGTTGACGGATTTCAAAAGCTATTTTCAGATTAGAAGCAATTTGTTTTTGCGACAGTCGTTATTTTATATAAAGCTTTTAGAAAATTGTATTCATTGACTACACATTTCTATACATCCTATGTTAATCCACATATTGGCTCAACAGAAGCGCTTAGCCAAAAACTGGGACGAAATCCATGGATACCTTGCCGAATTTTCTTAATCTCAGAAATAATATTTTGAAATATTAAATTCCTTGTTTCAAATTAATTTCCCCTCAGAAATGTTAATTTCTTAGTTTACGGAAGCAAAATCGTAAATATGTAATCTGCAAAAGAGGTTGAATTTATATAAGAATTTGAATAGGATCTGGCTTAACCCGGTATTTTCAATAAACTAAATAAATAAGCTAAACGCGAAAATCGACCTTCTTAAATTGCAGTTTGAAACTAGGCGATTTTTTAATAATTACTTAGTTCATGGTTTATAGGGATTTTATACAACGCCCAATTTCAATGACTCATGTCGATATTTATGTATTTATAGATTTGGTAGCTGAGGATTTAGAATCTCAGAGTAGAAAAACATTCCCAAGTAAAAGTCAAATACAAAAGCTATTTTCATATCGTGTAGTCAAGCTTATTAATTCCGGGTGTTTAGCGAATTGAGCGCATGCGCAGAACGAAATGAACTTTTATTGTCATTATTTCTACTTTTCTACCGCTTTACATGGATTTTTCAAGCGTAAAAATATGCAGATTTTAAATTGCATGAGGATCAGTTCTCTCCACCTGTTGATCCGACCACACCTGTCCGAATTATACATAGTCTTTAACAACCCATATACCATGCCAGGACCAGATCCATCTATAGATTTTAGAAACGTTGCACAAGAGCATTGGTTCATTAGTTCGTATCAGAAATGAGGAGAATTTCCTGAGTGTTTCCGGAAATGGCACATTAGCTCATCTCATCACCTCATCAAGCTGAATGACCTGAGGCGGAGTGGAAAGGCCTGAATTCCAGCCTAGACTCTGGACTTGGTACGCGTGGGAAAGAGGCCGTGTTTAATGGATGTTTAGGGCTCTGTGAACTAATTCTAATTGTTTCCATGAATGAGGTCTGATGATCCCTTAAGTCACAATATTTGGTTCTTCTTGGGCCAGGAATGTCCCTTGAGTGTTGACCGGTTGAGTGAGGACTTCTGCTGGACCTCAGAAGGTCTGAGCAACGCAATAAATCCTGGGCCGAAGAAGGAATGCATTCGGCTCTTGTTCAAGGCGTGGGAAAATCACTCACTGACTTCCAAATCCGAAAAGGGTCCCAGATGACATAAACAATAGGTAGTATTTTCTCGTCTTTCACCTCAAAACCCAGCCACCTTTCAGGTTCCAATGTTTTTTAGACGCAATCTTTCCAGTCAACTTAAGAGCCTCCTTCTATCTCTTCCATTCTCAGGCCGAACCGACTCCCTTCCTTCCTCCGACACGGCGTCTTCTCAGCCCTTCTCTCAACCCTTCCACTCTCAACCAAATCTCAATTCTCAACCTAGCGCCAAGATTGAAATTAACCAAAAGTAGCACAGAGTCGTTTTCAAATATACATTTTATAAAATATCACAAAAAATTATAATTCTCTATTTCTGCGCCCCGTTAATTGAGAATCCGGCCAACGCTACCTTAATGTTGACTCTGGGTCCTTCCCACTATGTAGTGTTGCAGGGCAGGGATGAGGATGAGGACTGACTGAGGCGAAGGCCGATGAAAAAAAAAGGGCCACGGGACTTTTTATGACACACTTCTCAAAGGTCTGATGACAAGGATGACACTCGCCCTAGAAAGGAAGAACCAAAGTCCCATTGCCAGACTCTACCTGTCTGCTCCCTTGGACTAGCGTAGTGCAGGAGTCTGGAATGGGTTACCCGCACCAATAAAAGCCTCATTATGACCAATGATCATTCACCTGACGAAACTGAGAGTTCAGATCATTACGACCCGCTATCGATCACTCTCCTCAACAACCACCTTCCATTCATCCAACACCTTTCCCAGGAAAATACAATTATACCCAACTGTAAACAACCCAACAAGTGAACCGAATTTCTCTGATTCAGGAACTTTTATGGACCGCTATAATGTAATCCATAATGCCCGATTTACAGTACTTGACCAGACTTTATGATCACCAATTCATAAACTTGAGCGTGAGAAAACGTAGACTTGGCCTCAGATTCTTCCACAAAGTCCATGAAGTCTTGTCTCAACTGATTTCAAATTCTAACGGTGAAATAATGCAGAATTGAACCAACTTTAGTCACAGGTTGGAATTCCAATGATCCACGCGGAATTAATTTATATATTTCAAAAGTTAAGATTACATACTTATTACCAGGCGACAATCTACTGTAACTTCTTCACATTCTAAATTACGCAATCTGCTTAATTCTCAGTGAAATGGAAGGTTTTGCAGATTTCGAGGAAATGCAAAATATTTTTGAAAAGCAAGACGCATGCTGATCAGAAAGCCTACTGGCGCCTAAGGTGCATTTTCATTTTCAAGTCCTACGACACATCAAAATATTCTGGGAAAATTCAAATTCTTTCCAATTTCTTTTATACCTGAAACGGAAAATTTTGGAACTTGGATTCGCATTTTCCAATTTTGTACTGACTTTTCTCCATCTGCAAATTACATAACCTTAAATAGTTCAATTTAATGTCGTTTTGTTTGCTTTGCCGAACCTATTTCCAAAATGCAAGGATCAAGATTCGGCCTTTGGCTTCAAACCTGTCAACTACAGTTGGTCATAGTTTGAATTTGGTTTGTATTCTCTGAGTTTGGTCTCCATGTCGGTACGGCTCGTCTGTCAGAGTCATGTCAGTGGACAGTTGTGAGATAATGGTGGAGACTGGTGGAGATAAGAGTGGAACCAGGTATGTTTCCAGAAGTCCTCCCAACTACTACTGGGCTCCATATCCTCACAATCAAGTTTCTGAGTCAGGAATTTAGTGGGCAGAGGATTAGTGTCAAACCGTGTTGTTGGTGTGCAAACTGGAGAGCCTTCCATTATTTCCTCTTAGGATTGTCTTCACAAACCCTCTTCACTTCCTTTCCTTCAACCACTTCAAGCTTTGAGTCAAGAAAACAGATTAGTTTCCATCTCCACAAGCCAACTAGCATTATAGCATCCAGATTCGCTTGTAGTCTTTGGAACATACCACCAAATTCCACGCATGAACCAGGCAATTTCGATCCGATCAAATCTGCAAATACGCTCTACCAACGATTTTCTTAATTATTTATAGAGTTTTCAAAATGCCGTAACAAACCCATTTGATATTTGGTCAATTTTTGCATGTTGATAAGGTGCTGCATGGCATCACCTCAGTATTTTTGTATTTTTGCATTTTATTTTATTTAATTCATTATTGTTCGAACAAAAGTCGGATTTTTGGCATTGTACATAGTAAAATTCGATGATTTCGAATCTCTATTTTGAAGTTCTAAATTTATAAAGTACGTACGATTTTACTTTTTTACAAGTCGTAATTTTTATCTAATTCGCTCAGTTGAACTCATTGGCTGTACTAAAAATCATTTCAAATTATTAATTTTTTAGTTTTCTATCTTGCTGATCATGATTTCGGAAGAAATTTGCAGAATTTTGATATCATCACTTGTACATACTCAAAATCCTGGTTTTTTAATTGACTATCACCGCTTGAATCAAAGATTGCTTCGTTCGAAGCAAATTTCAATTTTTTTCGTGCCAGCAACGTAACATTCCAAAATTCGTGCTAGGTTTTTCAGCGATAAGTCATCCGAAGACTATTTGTTGATTTTGTGTTGATTTGGGGTCATGTTGGAGAAAGTTGACCGTAGTCCGTCAGATCTGGACCGAATTCCACGTGTGTACTGAGTTGATGAGCTTAGGACGGGACGGTCGGTTAGGTAAAAGAGATTTGTGAAGTGGATTATCCGTTTCTCGCTTCTTCGGCGTCAAAGTTCCGTTCTGTACACGTCTTGTGTACAGAATATATTGTCTACACGTATTGAATATTGAATATCCTAGATCCTAGCTAGATCGTTATACCTGTATCACTCCGCGTCTCCATATCCCTCCACAACCCAACCGTGTGGACAGTTTTAAGCCAATAAGCGGTTCAACAATGGAGATCCACTTATACTGTTAAAAATTTAACTTTTGGAACAAGGGACCAAACCCCAAATCTCAAAACAGTTTTTGAAAAGCGACAGAGGAGGAAATTGAAATGGACAGAAGCGGTCTTTTACAGTAAACTGCTGAGGCCTTCAGAGGTCCTCAGGATCCCAAACCCATGTTGACACAACCCGCATCAACAGACCTTCCTCATGTCCACTTGTCCACTCCAATTAATTTCAGCTTCACTGCTCTTCCACCTTCTACCCACAAAATTCCAAACACAAACATAACATGTAAATCTGTAACTAAATCAGAAGGATTTAAAATAAAAATACTTTCGTATCCTTCACTGACTATTTCTAGTTTTCAGTGTTGCCAAGTTTGGCATTCAAATTCTAGTTCTAATCTTTTTACTATTGGATGCACTTAAAGACTAATTCCAGCTGCTTTAAAAAAACGAAAATCAGTTCAGCTTTTTCATTTTCAATTTTGGACTATTCTGATCATTGCTACGGTCTGATTCGAGGAGGATGCTGGAATTTCTGGATACAGTATATAAGATGCATAGTCCGTTCCCTGGATTCCTGCGGAGGCAATGGACGTTGTGAGAAATAGTCTTTTTGATCTTCGTAAACCACTTTGTCGGAAATTGTGTTTTTTCCGTCTTCTCCTCCTGCAATTATCCCCAGCGGCCATATGCATTCCTCCACCTTTTTTTGTGTGTCTCGAGTGGAGATGGTCTGGCTGGTTGTTGGGAGTCTGACCAGAAGATGCACAGGTCGCTTGAGAAACCTCGAGTCGAGGCGAAGCGTAGATGATCCAGGCATTCAGTTGTGTGGCGGAGGGACGAGCACCCAAGAGCACCCTCCGCTTCCAAGTCCCTTCTTCCATCTTCACTCCCGCCATCATGAATATCGGCCCCTCCAGCTAATAATAGGCCTCCTCAACACCTAGCACCAGGCTCAAACATCAAATCAATCCCAAATAACAACAAAATCCAAATATATGAACAGAATCCGTCAACATACTCAAATTTCTTAGAGATTTGAAAGATCCAATTTGGAAGTCATGTCATCCAGAAAGATTTCCATTTTAGCAAAAGAAGAATGGGTTGGACTTAGATGGCGCAGCGGGATGCTGCATAGCTACACACATGCACACCGCATACCAACCACAGCTATTCATTTTTTTCCGTTTGTTGAGACAAAGGGAAGGATTATGCAGAAAGTGTTTGTGAAGGCTAATGTGATTATGGTGATGATGCTGGTGTGGAGGAAGATTTAGAGGGGCTATAAAACTGTACGACCTTTTTACGATAGGAAAAGACACACGGGCACAAGAGCCCTTCTGTCTCGGCTCAAGAACCCAGGTAGCTCGGCGTTCCTCAACCCTTAAGTGCTCAGTGCTCATGCACAATGCAAACTACTCACTAGCCAATAAAATCATTATGCCTCTGCATACACTCAGATCCGAACTTGTAAGAACAGATCTTTTTTGATAGCCTAAGACACGAATACAAATTAGGACAATCAAACTACTTCGCTTTAAGTTTAATTGAAATGCAGCTTGAACTGTAATTGGAAATGCTTTCCAGTCCAATGATTCTCGTAAAACTTGTGTGCAGTCCATTGTATCTTAGCCGTGAAAAGTGATAAAAGACCGGGGATGGATGGTCGAAATATCATTGGATTTTGAAATTCAGTCATTTTCAAATCAAGATTTCGAGCTCAATGATTTTGATTTTGGAATTATATAAAGTTTACTGACTTTGTTTTGATTTTGACGAATTTCAAAAACAGGATGTAGAAACTCATGATTTTCATGTAAATTTGTGGTTTTAGATCTTATAAATTTGTGTGAAAATCGTGACTTTAAATCAAACATTTTTTTAATTGATTTTATGATTTTACTATCATCATAAATGTGAATTTCATTTAATAAATATTGATAATGATAATTAATAGTAAATAATAATGATAATTTCTATTTTGGTCAATGTATTTGCAATCCATCAACTTAAACGACACACTAAAAATTTGCAACAAAATCCAATGCGCGTTAATAGCAAAACGCTTTTAAATCCAAAGTTTTAAAATTCGAGCAATACATTGAAAAGAGCTGAGAAAAAACGCAATTTTAGATGCAAAAGTGGGATCAATTGTCCAGATCCACATATTCAGATTAAGTTGATTCATGATCTGTTATCACCAACTCCATTATCTCATTGATGCGATGCATGCAACATGCAAGAATGAATAGCCGGAGAAATAGATTTGACAAAGGGAAGCACTTTGTCTCTTCTTCCGTCTCGCACCGTCTAACTCTTCCATTCCATTCGAGATCTCAGTCATTCCTCTCAATCCACCTCAGATTCAAAGTAATTACGGAAGTTGTCATGGATACGCATTGTGTTCGTTTCGAGCTGATCAAAATTCTCAAAATTTATAAAACCTAAATATATTTATATAAATTCTTTGAATTTGTGTAACCTAAACGTATACAAGCTAATCCTTGTATGACTTTCTAAGGTATTTTTCTAAGGTTATTTTAAATAGCTTTCGCTTTCGAGAGGTCCCGTTAAACATGTACAGTACATATTTATACTCGGTGCACTTAAATATGCATCAAGCGTCACGCCCACGCCACAATCAAAACACAATTTCAGGTTTGTCGAATCCGATCCCAAGTATCCCAAGCACAATACTGAACTGACTTGGAAAGAAGTCGAAATTTGATCTTTTGTAAACAAACGACGGTTTGATTTTTGCCCGTTTGGTTCATTGGATGACTCCCATTGTATCCACCGATCTTGTTTTCCCTCTGACTTCTGACAGACGAAGTTCCATTGTCAAGCATGTCACTCACGGAGTCGTTCATCTCCTCCCATAATTCCTCTGGTCAGAATCCGAGCAAGAAAAAAAACCTTTTAGCCATAATAATAAGTTTAAAGTTGGTCGTAAAAAGACGTGTTTGAAAAGGAGGCCGACGGTAGAAGCTGGAGTTTGCAAACGAAAGCTCCAGGGTGCCTGTCCCTCTGGACTCCGCCCTCCCCGTTTCCGTTTCCCAATAGTGTCCATAACTCTGGGACGGGAGTCTCTCGTCCATCAACTCAAACCACCAGCAAGGACACTAAAACGTTTAGTGTTTTATAGTTTGGGTTTAAAAAAGAAGAACATGCGTTCTGGACCCCAGAAGACGAAACACACATACGACAGGGGCATTATCAAGTCGGAGGTCCACTTATTGACAGGGCATGCTCGGTTAATTTCCCCACTCTTTATTTAACGGACCTGTTGTGGGAATATTATGACTTTTCAAACCTTTTTCTCCATGGACCGTTTATGGGCTTACAACCCTTTGAATGTCAAATGTCAGTCAAGAGCCAAACAATGGTTAACCGATTTTTTTTCCATTTTTTGAATAGTGGATTGAATTCAGAAGAATTTGGATCCGTTTAAATCACGATCGTCGACAAAATGCATACTTTGAACGATGAACCCATTTTGAATTTTCGCGGCGTTAAGTTCGCAGGGTTTAGAAAATCCCTCATTTTGATTGAATTGGCTGATTTCTGTGAGTTAGCTCCATTTATATAGCGACTAAACGTGGTCATGATGTTAATAAGCGAGTATGATTTAGTAAGTTTTGACTTGCAAGTGTTTTGTTGCGAAGGAAGATGACCTGCTGAATTAGGAATGTGAAGACAGAAGCGACAGAAAAGAGACCACCAGGTTGAACTTGAAGAAGGCTCAGAATGTCAATGTGAATATTACTTCTGCCTCCTTGCCTCACTGACTTTCTTTTCTTCTTTTCCAACAAGGACTCACAAAGGAAATCTAAATATTTGTGGAATTTCAGCCAGCGTCTCTGCTATTGTTCCACTCGGCGTTCTACGCAAACAAACCAGTTTCATTTCTACGTTGAGAACAGAAGCCACAAATTAAAAGAAAAATCATCTCAACAGCAGTAAGTAGCACCAGGAGGCTTGTTTTTCAAATCAAACGTTTTGGACAAATTCCAAAATGGTTGAAATTGGGAGCGAATTTTTGAGTCTTTTTGAAATCACGTGTTTCGGGAAGGTTAAAAATTAAGCAAGATTTTGACATGCGGATTAAATCAGAGGCCAATGAAATTTTGTTGAAAGTTGAGATTTTGTATTTGATTGAATTGGATTCCAAAGGAGGCGGACGGATTGAAACGGTTTCAAGTTTGTCAGTGAAGAAAGATAACGAGCCCTTTGTCACTTCAAATTAGGAAAAGTGCTGACTAATACCAAAATAACTGCACTAATTCACTTTTGAATTCAATGACTTCTCCTGTTTCTTCTCTCAAACCAACAGGGATGCTCATGACTAAACTGGCGACATGGATTTAGCCTATTTAAATTCTAGTTTTCAAATAGGAAGACTGCACCAGGTTTGTGGCAAGTGGTTTTCGTAGTCAAGTCTCAGAATCTTCTCGGACGCCCAAGTGAGTTTTGGGCAGATGGATAATTCAGTTTAATAATAATTTGAACAAGTGAATCGCGTGCATGAGAGATTGCATGCCTTGCTTCCAAGGAGGTCTCCCTTGTCACCCACACTTCACAAAGACACTCTTTCTTCTCCAAACACCTTAATGAGACAAATTGTGGAAATTAACCCTCATTCATCCAGCCGCAAGCCAAATACCAACACTCAACTGTCGTGGAGTCAATGAGAAATCATAATTTTGACCTGAGGCCCGACCAATCATTGGCTACCAACAATCTTCGATGAATTGACACGATTTGCAATCAGGAAAAATGCCAAGAATTGTATTCAAATCCCTAAAATAGAAGAGTGGATAGTCTTGGAAAACGAGTCAAAGACAAGTTTGAAAAAGATTTCGAAATTTTGGAATGAAAACGTTTCATTTTTGAGAATCTTCAAACTTCAAATTAAAGTGCATAACTATTTTTACCTATATTCAAGACTTAAAATAAATATACTCTTTCTGAAGTAGTTTGCAACGGGCCTCAGCAGCGATTAACACCTTCCTCCCAAAGATACATACATATACACATTTTTAAAACAAATGAAACACGTTTTGCTTTTAAAAAAAGTATGCAAAAAAAAATGCGTGACTTTTAGTTTGTTTTGTACGATTGATTTGATGTATTTGTAGTGCAATGTTCAACACTCCATCAAAATTTGGCCTAAAGAAGTCTATTGACCTTAAGTTCAAATCATACTACCCTCGAATGTCTCAGCTCGTGTCAATGCCAATCTGTATGTGGCATTTGCGAATGCTTTCACCCAAAGAAAGCGCTGAATTTCTTTTAGCTTTAAAATTCCTATTTGTTTAAAATTGGGTTCTCTAACCAGAATTCCAACCCTCGGTCAAAACATTCAATTGAAATGACCGATTCGACTTTACACTATTGAAAATTACCTAAAACCCATTCAAATACCCCGCAAAAGTCTCGACTCGTGGTCTCGTGCACTGGAATGGCGGCCATGTATGGAGTCTGGACGAGGAATTCATTTCATGCGGGTAGTTTGTGTTGGAAATGGAAAGGATCTGGAGAAGGATGATATGTACATAGTTGGATATGGGCTTGAGTGCAGAGTGTAGATGTTGAGGTGAGGTACATAGATACATAGAATGGGGCCGAGGTATGTGTGAGCCATCACACTATTCATTATCCCTTCTATTTAGACAACAATCACAACAATGGGGTTGGTGAGAGTGAACAATTAGACTCAAACTGACTCCAACGACGCTTCCTCAGACCCGACCACTAACAAGGAACCCAAACAGCACACAACAAAACGCCTCCCAAATAACAAAACACCTTCGCATTCTGTCCATACATTCTTCTCAGCTTCCAACTAAATAACCCGGCTTCGAAATCCAACCTAACCACGCAAGCTGTTCCAGTCAAATCCATATTTGTGCAACTATCAAGCAAAGGATAGCAAGGCATTTGCATTATTTGAACCACAAGTTTCAGCACACGAGTAAGTGCTGAAGCCGAACGGGATCTGCTGCTATTATTCTTCCAATATTTGAAGTTTGAAACAAATCAAGCATATTTTTCGTTAGGAATTTCGACCAGTTCAAAATGGAGAACTCAATGTAGTTTTACTCTGTACCATTCCATCTGTGTGAGGGTGCATGAGAATGTTGTGGATTACATAATGCCCAGTATGCATGCAGTAGCGGCGCTGTAATGTAACTCTATCATATCATCATCCGAGCTTTTGGAATTCATTCCGTGCTCTTTTCATTAAATTCTAATTTCTTCCATGACTTGAGAAACTCGACGATATTCATTTCATGTTTCTCGTCTCGACCAAAACCGGTTCCGTGTCTTCGTGTATGTTGAATATGGACGAGGTTCCATTCCACTTCTGCTTGTATTTATCTATACAAAGTCCGACATGTTCCAAACCAGCATCTCTGCTCAAAATAGGAAAATCTCATGAGAAAAGATTCCAGTTGAATTGCTCTTAATTATTTAGCGTTTGACATAATAACAAATTGGAAATAAATTTTTTTAATAGAATAGGTAAAACTTTCTTTATTGGCAATACACATTTTGAAAATTTCGAAAGTTTGAAAAGAACAAAATGCCAAGAAATATCAAGAAACGTTGCCAAATTGCCCACAATTCCTTCCAAAATGTGTGAATTCAACCATGTATCCCAGCCATGGAACTTCTATTTAATCCTGAAATGATTGTTTGTTACAAAATAATTTGTAGACGATTTGCTTGATTCATGAAATCTTTTGTTTTAATTTGCAGCGTTTGAAAGAGAAGCTGAACACATTAGCAATTTCTGTGATGAACCAATGGCCTGGAGTGAAGCTCCGCGTGATCGAGGGCTGGGACGAGGAGAACATTCATGCTCCATTCTCTCTGCACTACGAGGGTCGGGCCCTTGACCTGACCACAACGGACAAAGACAAGTCCAAGTACGGCATGCTCGCTCGTCTGGCCGTCGAGGCGGGTTTTGACTGGGTCTACTACGAGTCCAGGGCTCACATACACGTCTCAGTCAAATCTGGTGAGCTCCCTTCTTTTGTTCTTACTCTATGACAGAAATGTGACAAGACGACAAGCATGTTGGAGTTGAGCGGGAGGATTTGAATGGGCGGAAATGGCGTTCCATTCCTCGGGTTGACATGGCGTCGAGACCGAAGGTGGTTTGAGTGCTGAATGAAAGAAGAAGCACCCAAGTCTGTGGAATGCTTGTGCAGAAGCTGCCTGCGTCTTCCAGTTCCTTTGTGTGCATGTCGAGTGGAGAGTAATGTGTCTCTTGTGTCGCTGGGCCGTTGGCCGCCAGGGCCTTTGGTCAGTCAGGAAGATGACTTCGGAGATCAGGAGTTCTGATCTGGGAAGTCTATGAATACTTGGGTTTTTTCCCAAAGACCCGAGACCCCATGCTAGGGCATCACCCCAAGGGCCTCTTCCCTTCTCCCATCACAAAGTCTCCTGCTGATCCGCCCTGCCGCACTCTACGCGTCTTCAAGGGCTCATCTTCCGTGTACTCACCTACGGGCTTGGGCTTTAGTGTAAACAATATTTCGGATTTCGATCCTAAAAGGCTCAATTCAGTTCTACAAATGCGTAGGCTTAGTCAAAACGGTTAGGCTAGCAGTTTGGTGAATTTATGAGATTCTCCAATTTAAAAATAGAAATTAGAGTGAATTTTCAATTTTTTAGCTACATAAATCAAAAACGAAACGAAGCATTCAAAATTCGGAGATTTATGAATTTCTTCTAAGACGGATTTACGAAAAATTGAAAATGTTGAAAATTGATTGAAAGGCAGGTGATCGGATTGACATACGTGTGTGAAACGTAGATCCCATCCTGTTATCTTCTCCGGACTAACTTTTAACCACCAAATCCTATTCTTGGTGATTAGACACCCTAGACTGAGATTCGAACCGAAATTCTTGTAGATTGTAGTACGTAGCTTTAGAGAGGACTTACATCTGTTCAAACAAGGCACAATGGAATCATAGAGAAATACAACAATGCGCTGGAGATGTTTTGAGGATCATTATGACCAGAGGCTCGGACGAGCTGAGCAGCTCCCTTACTCCAGCATAGCTCCGCCCCAGGAAATCCATAAAAAGGCCCAAGAAAGTTCGTCTTAGAAAAGAAGTGGTGGTGGGTGCCTGGGTTTATGACACATTCAGTGGAGTTGCCAAAAGAAGGAAGGAGATGAATCAGAATTTGGCAAATAGGCGGAAAGTTCTGGGAAGCAGGGAACGTCTATATTTTAATGAGCTATTATCCGCCTATTAGTCCTTCATTAGCATACTGTAGTGAGACATGGGTCCGTGCACTCAACATTCGTCCAAATGGGAAAAGTCGTGACTTTGGTTCGGATCCACTTGACTCCGCTGGCTGTGGAAAAAATAAGCCTTTTCCTATCAACTCCTTTCATCCTTGATCACCTCTCAGAATAATGGGAGATGCCTGGTCTCAAGCTTCCACTTCTAGATTGTCCCAGAATTCCGAAAGATCCTTAAAACAACGAGAAAAACTAGAACAAGTTTCAGTTCCACAATTTTGAATCCGATTTCATTGATTGGATCTTTTATTGAGAAAATTTTGTACACCTTCCTTTAACAACAGTTTTAGGTTCAAATTGCAAAGTTTAGTCGGACTTAAGAAAATCTTAAAGCCCAACCTTGAATAAGCATTCGGATCTCGGGGAGATCATATACCTGAGAAGACTCTTCGCCCAGCCACCCAACGCCCACTCAACAAAACCATCCATTCATCATCACGACTCTCAAATCTTCTTTAGCCACTCAAATATTACAGCTTTCGGCCCATCGAATCGTCCATTTAACTACATCTCACCAAATTCAGTACTTCGGCTTACGATTACGATTCCAACCTTTTACCGCAGCAAATGCCTGATCAATTCTTAAGATTAATGAAATCAAAAGTCGTGATTTACAATTTGTTGATCCAAATCGCAATCGCAACGTCGGAATTTTCGAAAGGAAAATTAAAATTTGAACATTCAAAATAAGCAAATCAAAAATAGATTTCAACAACAGCCGATGAGATGGGATGAATCATGGAAGCCATTTTCCTGTAAAAACCTCATTTACACCACCTCCTTTTTTACTGAGGCGTCTGAAATGGTTGAATTGCAGAAGGTCTCATTACAATTAGATTTTTTTGGGTGAGCGAATGATGATGAACGGTGTGATTATGAGAAGGCGGTCCTGAACCACTTTCCACCGCCCAAGAATTCCTCTTACGGCACAGGCCGCCTTTGACTTTGAAACATTTCCTCAGAACCACCAACGAATTAGCCTATAAACATTCTGAGAGGTCCGACAGTATAATTTTTATAATGACCAGAGGTCGTCCAATCCAAATCAAAAAAACACTTTGTACTTCTTTACAAAATAAGCTATGGTTTTTTGTTAGGCTCAAAAGTGGAAAGAGTCTCCAGCTCAGCATTCGCATGCTTGGCAGAGATTAAATATAAGGACAGTAGCGTGAACAGATCAAGTGGTTGGAATTTGGAATTACATAATAATTCATAGTGTACACGCATATCAACTCTAGACCCTCATTATCAAGGTGCCACTTTCGGATCTCGGGTTTCTAATTTATTTAAATCGTAAAGGATGACTAAAAATCCAAACAATTCGCACCGGACTTCAGAGTTTATGCTTTTAAATGTTAATAAAATAATTCTGTTGGTTTTTCTCAAAGAAAAAGTAAAAAAGGGTCGTAACCGGTTTGATTTTAGTCTAATTTTAGATTTGTATTTAAAATTCCTATAAAGTTCGGTTTAGATTCGAAAACGAACTCGTCGAGTCATTTTCTAAAGAAAGGGTTAAAAACTGGAAGCCTGCTCCTGTTAATAAGATGGAGAGAGTGGGATAAGAGCGAGAATAATTTATCATGTTGACACGACAAGTTGAGCATCGGGTTGTTATAGTCTGCTAACTGGTAACTGACTGACTGGTCGAATGATAAATCTCAAAGGTTTCCACTTTGCCAAATACCTGTCTTCCACCTGCCTCGCATTCCAAATGTCAAATTAGCAGAAGTGGAAATGCTCGTGTTTCTCTTCTAAATCTACAATTAATCAGCCTATCAACCGCCTAACTCCCAATCCCTTCCCACCCTTCAATTCATCCCTACACCGCCACTCTGAAAGAATTTCAGATCCTGACCGCCTTGTACAATGGTGGAAGCCACAATCTTCGATTTTCTTAGAAATTACACCCAAAGTAAATAGCAAACGCTAACTAGGTTGACAATTCCTGGAAACACGTTAATTCAGCAACATTCTTAAGGAAACTGAGTACAATCTTACATGTGAACTAGTTTTTTCAAATGAGAACCACTCTGTACTTTTCTTAGTTTGATCAATTGTGCATAGATTGAAGGAGAAGAAAAGGAAGCGTCAATCGGAGGTTGGTTAGGCCCTGTTGTTAGCGTCTCATGATTTCCTCATGTGTGCCCAGTGTTTCAATTCTTGAATCCTTCGGTCCTGAATTCCGTATCTCTCTGTCCAAGTCACAAGTAGGTGCTAAGAGCTTGTTCAACTCAGAGTCACTATTAGGGTTCTGTGTGCTCAAAGGATGAGACACAATGGCTAGGAAGTCCAAGCCGATTTCAAGCTGAGCTATCCAAATCAGACTTCAACCGCAGATCACTCTCCAGCTCATTCGTCAAGAATTTGGCTAAAACGAATTCGGTGAAAATGATGTCATTTGAATACAGCCTCCTGTTTTTGCATCTTTCCGTTGTCAACTATTTCTCCACTAGACGACGCTCGTGTCCGAGAAACAGAAAACACGCTCTCAAGTATTTAAATCGAAATTTAGTGCTTGAAATTGGGTTAGATTACAAACGATGAGACTACTGGTCAGCTCTAACAGGTCAAATTTCCGAAGGTATCTGTTCTACTCAGAAATGAAAGCAGAGAAAGTGTCCTCCAGGGAATCCTGCCTTATCACTCGGATCTCAGTTCTGATCCTGTTCATTTGTCCTTGTTCAAATCGAACAAACAAATTGGGTTCATAAAAGGCTGGAGCAATTAGTGTTTGGACCTCAAGTGGATTCGCACACAGAGTCCTCACCACAAAGTCTTCTGAGCACTTAAGCCCACTTTGCCCAATCCTTAATCCGAGAAGAATGAATGGGATGGACTGCGTACGAGTCAACAAATCATAAAAGGAAGAGGCCGGATGTTGTCTCGGACCATCTTCCCATGTCACTTTCTTCGCTCTGACCCAAGTAAACACCGGTCAACAGTCAACAGGAAATTCTGGGATCATCCGAATAGAGATCCTGAGGAGGTCGGACATGAACTCAAAGTTAATGGATGAATCAGGCCTGGAGTGCTTCGACTGTTCTCCATCTTTCTGGTCTCTGTTCCAACTGAGTTGACTCATCTTTAGTTTCCAATTTCCTGGTTATATTTCTATTGAAATCTTTCTATTTTGGAACTTCGTCTGTTCAGACGGAAGCAGTTGAGGATGTTGAATACTTGGGTTCAGACGTGAGGCGTCAGCGAGACGACCTAATCCGTCCGACCTCAACTCTCTTCACAATAGAATAATAGACTTTGACTAATCCGTCCTTTAATGAGCTGGACTCTTGTGGACTCGGAGTCATAAAATTAAGAAGCTCAGGCCTTTGACTCTTGAGAACAAGTGGAACTCGAAGGAGGATTTTCCGAGTTGAGTTGTACTGAGTAGAAAGAAGGTGTTTGAGAAGTGCCAGTGTCCTCCTTGACTTCGTCTTCCAAATCCGGACACATTATGCACAGGCACGTTCTCTGCAAAGTGGTGACGAAGGCTAGGTCCAGACCAGGTCAGGAGACGACAACTTTATGACCTTTCGTTTCACACAGTCTTAAAGTCACAGAGCCACGAGACACCGCCTATTTACACAGACATGAGCCTAAGGGCAATGCGCTCTTCAGAATAACTTGGCTATAGTTGGATTTGCATTTAATGTTTATTGTATTACATGTAATCTCGCATTCACGGTGGCTAATCAATTTATTGTTTTGAATTGCAGATGCGTTCCAGACAGGTCGATCTGGCGGATGCTTCAGTGCCAATTCGAGTGTTGAGACGCGACGAGGACGACGCCTAATCTCCAGTCTCCGTCCCGGAGACGAAGTCCTGACCCTCGACACCAGTGGGAAGGTCATTTTCTCCCCCATCCTCCTCTTCCTGGACCGGAACAGGACGGAAATGCGGGAGTTCTACCGGGTCACCACCCACTCCACCAACTTGACCCTTACGCCCTCCCATCTCCTCTACGTTATCCCCGCCGGCTTCTTGCCCCGAACGCCGCTCAGCACAAGCGACCTCTTGGCCCTCGCCACACCCACCTTCGCCCGCAGGTTGGAGGAAGGGGACTGGGTTCTGGTCCATGGAACGAATGGGACCGGCCTTCGTCCCGAACGCGTCCTCCGTGTTGACTCGGACATGATGGAAGGTGTCTTTGCCCCCCTCACCACCACCGGCACGATCCTCGTGGACGGCGTGCTCAGTTCCTGCTACGCCCTCATTGACAGCCAGTCCCTCGCCCACTGGTCCTTCCTGCCCATCCGACTTTTGGCCGGATTGCGGTCCGGGATGGACACGATCTGGAGGCAGGTTCGTCTCCTGGTAGCCCTCGTCACGTCAGAGCGATCGGATCGTGGAGACGCCATTTTGCGAAGTCTGAGTGGAAGGGTGAGCATGCCCATGCCAGCACCGACGGAGGAACAAGGGATTCACTGGTACGCCGCCCTGCTCTACACACTCACGAACCACCTCCTTCCCGCCCATTGGCTCTACGAATCCTAGCCACCAGGCACCACAAGGAGTCCAATTCCAGTCACATGCATAGCTTAAGGTTGAAGTGAAACTTGAACTGTCTCTCTCCCGCCAGCACTACCACTTCATTCGGAAACTCTGGACATTCTGAACACGTTGAAGAAGATTCCAAGTCAGAAGCGACAGAGTGGAAACTGACCAAGATCCGAGCGTTCAAGAGTCTTCATGTCACATTTGAGAACTTTCTTCTCAGCTTCTCAGAATCTTGGGCAGCTTGCCTTGGAGAGCAGGAAACGAGCTTTGAGTCCATCCGTATCACGAGTACTTGGGATGTGCTTCCAGTCGCTCAGGCTTTAACTGCGGAGGAAATAACTATTTACTATTTTTACTATTTTTGTAGCTTGGACAAGAGTTAGCCACTAATCTGAGCCATGTAAGAATCCACCTTATCAGTATTACAACTTTGACAACGTCTGCTACAGTTCTCAAATTGACTATTTTTATTTTCAACGAATGTGGCATGCTTTTACTCTGAGTTTAGCTACGCCACCTAACGTACCAGTGCCAGTCTCCTTTCTATGTTCTACACACTTTTAGCATTTAGGATATTCGGAAATACAGTGCAGCTCAGAACGAGCTGCGATCCCTTTCCGCATGTAAATAAATTTCATGGCTGGCCAACTCGCTGTGAACAACTCTGTCCTCTGCATTCTTACTACATTCTTGTAAATTCTAATTATGTATGAACTTATTTGAGAGGTTATGTACTTTACATGTAATTATTAATTAGGTCTTAGTTCTAACTATTAATCACGTGTTAAGTGATTCTTTAAGAGAAACGTTGAGCCTACCATAGGATGTAAGTGGTCTTAATTCTAAACTATTATATTATTACACACAATGTCCGATCAAATCAATCAAAATTTCAAATTTCGGAAAACAAAGAAATGAATTCCAAGATTTTATGTCTGAGTGGTGAGAGGATCAATATAAATAAAAAATAATAAACAATTTCATCGAAACGGTGTATTTGTAAACAAGTGATATTTTATTCTCTCAATTCGATTTGTGTTGCATTCAATTATTAGACTATTGGGCAACTCATTCAATTCCATTCTGAATTCCACAGTAAAATGCATACAGATCAACCATAAATTATAACTATAGCTCTATAAATATGATCAATAGAAAAATAAGAGTTTTGTCCACTTTAGTACATATTTTGGGCATTTTCCTTCAGTTGCATGCAAAGTGGATTCCTTATTTGTACTGCGTCATGTTGCCAAACCTGCTGGATCTGGGGTTGCTTTCATGATTTAATGTGATTTAATGTGATTTAATGTGATTTTGGGATTGTCATCGGCTATAATTTGTGGTTTACCAGTTAAAAATTCCAAAGCCATATAAAATCACATCAAATCAAGCGGTATAATCCCATCAGGTATAATTTGAATAGAAACGCTTGACTAACAACAACTCTGAATTTTAACTACTGGGTTTTTGCTGTTTTAAGCGTATATGAATTGGAGTTGGAGTTGACCTGGATGAGGATTCATCGTTCGCAAATGAAATAGGTTTCAAACGAACAGGGTGTGTCGTTCCATTTCAAGCCCTTCCCATCCCGATTCCAGAGTTCGAGACAGTGCTCCTCTTCTCCATTTTCATACCGGAAGTTATTCGGCTCACCTGCAATTCCAAAGAAAAAATGTTAAAACAATTTAACAAAATGTAGTTTTCAGTTATATTAGATTTTGTAAAAACTAGCGACTCCGCCATAAAATTCATTTTTGAGGTTGTGTCGTTTTTGAGGATTCATAGAAACAGAAGCTTGGTTGTTCAATAAAAATAGGATGTTCGTTCAATTTAAGCTATCCAAATTTTTGTTTGGATGGGAACGATCCACGCCATCTGACTTTTTGCTCGGATGTCAGATTTCATTGTTCATTGCAGGGAGGACGCTCCTGGTATCAGTTCCCTATTGTTGTAGGTGTTGGCATTTTGGCATCATGCATTTAACCACTTCAGATCAGATATCAAGCAGGTTTGGTTTCATCTGTTTTGATCGCTTACATACACACCTCAGCAATAACACTAAAGACGACCAGCTCAAGAAACAAGCGCATTGCATCGTCAAACAAATGCAATTACACAATTATAAGAAGATTCTCTTTCATCGTGGACAGTGCGGCTCACGACAAGCTGGTCAACTGAAACCCTTAAAAACCCCGTTGCATCCTTATACAATGTGACCTAGAATCTTACAAGCTCGACGTGCGCAGCGCTCTAAATTTTGTACATTTGCTTCCCTGACCTGTATTCCAATTACTGAACGTCACTGGTCGTCCATTTCCGAACCAGGTGAAGGTTCCTTCTTCACCTTGGTCAGTTCCGCTCGTCCAGAAGTGTTCTTGGCCAAGACCTGCAATTCAGAAAAATGATGAACCCACGCAATGTCCAATTGACCAAACTCAGTCAACATTGATTAGTATTAATATTTTTTACCAAATTCCTGAACTGTTTTCTCCAGTAAATCATTTTCAGGTCGAGATTCCACACTCGCCAAATGCATGCCATGAAATCGGCAGTAAACGGAGGCCTTGTACCAGTTTGCCTAGTTAAAGTAAAGGAGAAGTAATTGACACAATAGTGCAGTAGGCCATATTGCATTACACAACAAACTGCATCTCCAACTTCGAAATGCTGGCATTGCAATCAGACACTATAACTACAATACGTACATGTACAGTAAAAGAATAGGTTGATCTTATTTCCCAGGTGACAATATCTCCCTTGACCAGATTTGCATCACAAATCATCATCGTTTCGACGCACTCAGAGATCCTGCATGTTCTATTGTACAAACAAAGCGCATGTACGGATCCTAAATGCACTTTCTCCTATTAATTACTGCTATTATTCGTGGTTTAAACTTCTGGCGAGTCGCAAATTTGGAACTCCGTCTAATATCGATGATAGCAGAAAATACAGGGTGGTTGCGACAATTCTTCAAGCTTCACTTCAAACTATTACGTACAGAAATTGATTCAAGTGAATTAAACCCTGAACATGTATAATCTGCATGTATTCGTGCTATAACGCAACTGTGCGACCTGATGAGAGCTTGATTGAAAAGGAAAATATGAATTAGGCTTCGTTTGTCGGCATCATCCGAGCCAAAGTATCTGGATGATTGATTACAATGTAATTATATCTCCTTCACGATCATTACCTGTCCATGCACTTTGTACACATGCACGTTTAACAATATTTTCTCCCTTATGGCCGTTGGCTAAATAGCAAACCACAATCCTGCCCTTAGACATTGCACGTCGTCTGTCACCTCGCTCGGAGCAGTTCTGTACATGAGCAATGCATGTTTCATTGTACATAGTATTTTATTTAGTGAAATTCAATGTGTAACATTCGACAACATGTTTGTTAGCCAAACGTACCGTTACAAAGCATATTAAAATTCGCTTTTAGCAAACCGTTGGACAAAATGCAGAAAAAGCGCTATGGCGATTTACATTTTGACAATCAAGAGCGTTTCTAGAATGTTGATCGTATTTGATTAAAATTACAACCTAATTAAATTACAAGATACACATGAAGTCGCACCCCAAACAAGATTCACTTTGTGCCCACAGATTTTTGTCTTTTTAATCAACTTTCGAACGACAATCGAAGGGACAAATCGTCGATTGAAGTGATGGCTTTCATCTGAATAGCAAATGACGCTTGAGTGCTTACCTTGAAGAAGTGTCCAATGTAGTAACTTTTGTTTCCGAGTCGAATCATGGGCCAATCCTCACCCAGCTCATTTCCAGTGGAACTTCGTTCACATCTGCTTCCAGAACCGGAAGCTGTTATCAAACATTGAAACAAAACAAGAGAAGGTTGAATGAGGAGCGGATTGGAGAACAAGTTTCTTGTTGTTTACCGTGTGCCAGGAGAGCGAGGAAGAGGATCAGAAGCTGCTGAAGCCGTGTTTGGATCATGGTCGTGTCCACGGTGGAATTGGGCCAGAAGGCGAGATGCACGGACTGCACACTGAGCACTCCAAATGCAGAACACAAACTGGCATGACGAGTCTTGGTATACAGCAGCCTCCTCACGTCCAAACATTACTCTGTTGTGTACTGTTGTTCGCAACTTGCGGATCGACATAGGAGACAAAATGCTCAGTTGATGTGACAGAACGTCGCGGAAGGAATGTTGCAGGGAAGATTTTCTGTGAAAATCGTCGAAACGAATATTGGATTTTCGTTCTTGCGAAAATCATCTCTAAAACTAATATATGTTTAATCGTGTGAACGGAAAATTCAATTTTAGATGGTACAGAAATCAATTCAAGGGACATTTGACATTCGATGGTACGAAAATCATATTTTTGTGCTTGCGAAAGCTACGAAAATCAGGATTTTCGCACCATTGAAGATCAAATATTCCTTGCCTTGATTTTTGCATTCGCACGAATAAAGATCAATTAGTCCCCCAACGATAATTTTCGCACGAACGAACGAAAATTCAATATTCGACGAACGAACGAATATTCAATATTCGTTTGATTATTTTCGCATAAAATCTTCCCTGCAACGTTCTTTCGGCGATGCTCCGTCACAACACCTGAGCATTTGTCTCCTATGTCGATCTCCTAAGTTTTTCGTTCCTGCGAAATATATGCTTTTCGATCTTGCAAAATCAATCAAAAAAATCATGCAAGGAATATTTAATGTTAGATCTTCAAAAACTAATTGGTTTCATATTGGTGATTGACCAATATGATTCTAAAAAATATGGCAATTTCATTTTTTGTTCAGCTTTAGTGTTCGTTCATGCAAATTTCGTTTAGAAATCATAAAAACATAGGCGCGATGTGTTTTTTCGTAAAAAATTAACAAATTAAATCCTAACGCCGCTCGTTACATTCCTCTTTTGAATTCGAGCTGATTTTTAACAAGCAAGGTGTTCTTGAGGTCCACTCAACTAGAGCTGAAAAAGATGAAGTTCGTAAAAGGGCCTTAACAAGCGATAGCTTGCGTAGATGCTAAAACTCAAGTTTAGCTCTGTATTTTCGCTCTTATCGATGGCATCAACTTATTATTTGCAATGTTTTTCCGCGATGATATTTCGAACCCATGTTTTTCTCTTATGCGGATTCGCACAAGACTGCAGAAGGAGAAAACGGAAGACGAAAGTTGGGTTTCTATTTCGTATGCCCTTCTGCTGCTCAGCATTCAGTATTCAGCATTCCACATTACATTACATTATGATCTCAGACTTCGCATTTCGCCTCCTTTGCCTTGGCATCATGGGACTTTACACGTCAAAAATCATATTTATGGTCCTGAATATTTGTGGATTTGAGCTCAGAGTGCCAAGTCAAGGTAAGTGGCCGGGTTAGCAAGGTGAGTTGAGGACTGATTTAGTGGCAATCAGTCGAAAGTGGAAACATGCCTCACGGTACTTGCAATTGCAATTGCAACACTAACTCATCCTTCCATTCAAACACATGTGTTGGAGCTATGTATATATAGTCGTGCAAATATGCAAATTCCAAATGGAACCAGTAATTGAGCTCAACAACTCACTTTCTTCAACATAACCCATTCGTCTCTCATGCACTGTCTTGCCAGTCGACAGGTGCCTGCCACCTAATCAATATCTATTTCCACTATAATCGGAAATAATTCAACAAACGCACAATGTGCAATTACTTCTAAATGTAGTGTATAAATTCTGTTGTCCTTCCACTCATTTCAAGGACCAATCATTTTACGATGTCGCTCTAAATATCAGCTTCTCCAATAAGATCAAATGCTTGACCTCAACTGACATCACAAATCAATATGATGGAAACAAATACTGTGGAATGTGAATACGAGTTAAGCAACCGGATCTAGAATTTTCAATTTTACAACACATACAAATACAATATTCACGATCTTAAAATTGTCCTTGATATGCAAACAGTTCCAAACTGTGATGTCCACTTTTGATTCAGATTATACCGAAAAAAATTGCAAGATTTGAATCTCACGTATCAATTTTCAATTGATCTCTTATGGCCTTACCACGGGCTAAGGCTAATCAAAGTTATTAGAGTAAACGTGCATCTTTGTAACACAAGCTGCGTCTACCACTTTCTTCAAGCTGTAAACTGGTACCACATTCAGATTTCAGAGATTCCTTGTTCCATTGCGCGAAAAGCGCATTGCTTAGCTACCTTCTAATAATCAGGGATGAACAAATTACTCTCAAAAGTAATTTGAAATTACGTGTAATTAAAAGCCACAAATCGCTGTTTTGCTTTTAAATTACGCATAATTTCAAATTTCAAATTACAAATTACAAATTATGGGTTCAATTAAAATTTAATATAGAAATACAGGAATATTTAATATATTTATCATGTGCACGAACATTTTTGCAGCTGTAATGGCTAGTACAAGTCTGTTAGTTGCCAAAATCAGTGGCTCAAGTATAAAAAATCTTGTTTTTCTTGAATGGTACAGTGTTTTTAACAGCACGGAAGCCAACAGACAGTCAAAACATCTGAAACTGACTCCCCTGTTCAAAAAATCGTAATTTGAAACTAAAACGCTCTAAATTAATAATTAAAAATTACTCTTTATGAATCAAATTACAATTACAAATTCCCAATTACACTTGGGCTCCAAATTACGTAATATAAATTACATTAATTTGTCCAGCCCTGCTCGTAGTACAAAAGGCCTGATTAAAACCGGCGTTAAATAGAAACTATTTGAATTTGTTCATTTTCTTCTCTGCGAGAAAAGCGCTTCTATTATGTAGTTAGGCAAATGCTATGCGAAAATTGTAAAGCGGCGAATTCCATCCATTGCAAACAAGTTATGAACCTATTCCGCATAATCCTTACTCAAATTGCTCGGGATTTACGATCTTATGTGTTATGTGTATCAAGTTCGTGATCTTGAATTGCGTGCAAGCAGAGCCAACTCAACATCAACACTTTTCCACTACTTGCTTGCTTGTGTTTGCTAATTGTTTTCCGTTTCCTACTTTAAGAAGGCAGCAGCGGTTCTTCTGCCTGTAAAATGCGTATTGTTCGAAAGCGCATCCGTCCGGACGAAGTAGGTAGCATGTGGCATTAGGGATAGTCCACCCACAGTTCCACATTCCTGGGTTTTGGCTCAACCGGAAGCAGTATTAACTATTATAAGTAGTTTATTAAGTGATATTTCACACGCCACTCGCACTCTACTTTTCCTTGTCTCAACTTTTATCTCACTCACAAAATGAATAGAGTTAATGGGTCCTAAAACTGTAAATCTCTGAGGAACAAATGCCTAATGTTCCAAACCCATTCCACAGGTTTCCATCATCATTCATATCTGTTCACAAATTAGGCAGGATCCAAGTTGTGTTTGGAGTGTGAAGTGAATGCGAATTGTATCTGATTGTAAGTCTGAGTGCAGGATAAAAGCAGGAATGATTAAAATATAAAATGGACATAACACACACTACGAGGGGCGTTCAATAAGTAATGGCAACGTACCCTTTAGAATTAAGATGGAAGGTTAAGATTTTTATCACATAAT
>JAQFYU010000129.1:0-32900 GCA_034694905.1 Ceratophysella granulata | reverse complement strand
AACTGCTTCATACTCATAAACTGGGACCCATATATGCTTAATAGTTTTTGCTCATTGACTTGCCACATTGCTTCTGCATTTATTTAGCCAGGTCTCTTTTACCAGTTTTATACTGTTTATTATGCCTCATTTTACTCAACGTCACTTCAATTTAGTCTCAACCAACGCTCGAGTGTCATACTAAAAATGTCATTTCATTTTAAAATAATTTTGCATTTGTTTCTAATTGGGACGGAGTTATTACTCCTTAATTGGCACGGTCGTATTTTAGTAGTAGTGCAGTAATGTACAAGTAATGTGCATAAATACAAAGCGAGCTTTCAAAACTTTGAAATTGCATAGTGTCATGAAATCATGGATGGCTAATTGGCCTTGATTGATTAATGTCAAAATATGATGCACCAAAAATCGCAAACTAAAATGGCTAATTCCCAAACAACATACCCGTAAATTCGTTTATTAGAAATCCCAACAGCACAACCACAGCAACAAAATTCGCAACATCAAATTCACAACATGAAAACCGAACCACTGAAACTTTCAACACCAAAAGCCGAAACCAAAGACCGCAACTCAAACTCCACAACACCAAATACCACAGCAGTATAAAACATGAAACCACAATACAACACTGAAAAACATAACACCAAAAACCACAGCACTAAAAACATGAAACCACAACACAACACTTAACTGATAAACATAACATCAAAAGCCACAGCAATAAAAACATGAAATCACAACAGAACACTGATAAACATAACATCAAAAGCCACAGCAATAAAAACATGAAACCACAACACAACACTGATAAACATAACATCAAAAGCCACAGCACTAAAAACATGAAATCACAACACAACACTGATAAACATAACATCAAAAGCCACAGCACTAAAAACATGAAATCACAACACACCACTGATAAACATAACATCAAAAGCCACAATACAACACTGATAAACATAGCATAAAAAATCACAGCACTAAAAACATTAAACCACAACACAACAATAAAAACCACAGCACTAGAAACATGAACCCACAACACAACACTGAAAAACATAACACAAAAATCCACAGCAGTAAAAAATATGAAACCACAACACAACACTGAAAAACATAACATCAAACACTACCACATTAAAAATAACACCAAAAACCACAACACTGAAAAGCATAACATAACAACAAAAATAACACCGCAAATCATAACATCAAGTTCACTACACGAAAACCAGAAGCACAACATTTCAACACCAAAAAAGCAAACCAAAGACCGCAGCAACGCGAAAACCACAACACCAATAATCACAACACAAACCGAAACCAAATCCTTCGAAAAGCAATAAAAACTTCATTACTAAACATAACGCCACCAAAAATGACATAAAATTCCACAACATGAAAAAACATTTATAATTAGCAGCTAAATTCAACTCTTACACCAATATGAACCACAAAAAAAATTCGCACCCCCAAAAAACAAATAACGACAGCAAAAATCGAAACATAACCGGAAAAATATTAACAAAGATCCGCGAGCAATTGGCATAGAATCCAATGCATAAAATCTACTCTTTTTTCAACTCGGCTCATATGCAAATCTGACAACTCTGCACTTAAAACGACCTTGCATTTTGAGATTATCATTTTATATGGTGACACTCACCAAATAATCAAACCTGCTGCCTAAGCTCAAGCTTCACACGGGTGCATGTGCAGAGAGCAGTTTATGCTGCTGGTGTTATAATGAGTGCCTAATTAGGTGGGTGGACCTTTATTACCACCGCCAAGGTAAATAGATGGTTCCGTAGCCCATCAGTGTTCAGCTGAATGGAAGGCAGGCACTCCTAGTCATAATGGCCAATTGTTAATAATTCTGGGGTTTGAGACTCACGTCATATTGTAAGTAAACGTAACGAGGTGCGAGAATGCACACACTCCGCTCACACCTGGTCTGGCCTGGCATTATG
This sequence comes from Ceratophysella granulata, assembly GCA_034694905.1. Lineage (NCBI taxonomy): Eukaryota > Metazoa > Arthropoda > Collembola > Poduromorpha > Hypogastruridae > Ceratophysella > Ceratophysella granulata. The sequence goes on along the minus strand of JAQFYU010000129.1, from coordinate 30,924 downwards.
ATCTCCAGTTCCAACTTATTGATTCTCTTGTCCTGCAGTAGCATTAGAGTAGTAGAAATGGCAAGGCAAGGCAAGCCAAGCCAGGCCAAGGAACCCCAAACAAGCTCAGACTGCATCAAGTCACGTAAAGCTAAAAAAGTAGTGGGAAGGATCTCTAACGAATACCGAGTGAACTAGGAAGAGAAGAATAACACTTTCAGCCACACTGGCGTTCCGACCGAAGAAAGAAAGGGTTGAACCAAGATCTTCAGATTTTAAGCGATGTACAAGGCTTAGTTCAATCCTTTGCTCAAGTCAAGTCTGCAACATTTTGAATTGAAAAATATAAATGCAATACTAAAGTTATTCACACTTGAACTCAAAAGTTCAGTGCAGGTTAACCTTTTATATTTTTTAACTTAATTTTTGACATGACACTTCCATTTTTTGTGGGCTTGGTTTTGTTTTTTGGTTGCTGAGTTAATTGTAGTACTTTGACATGTCTACGCCGAGTCCCTGTCTGCTACATGACAGCTTAATTAAGGCTCTTCACTTGAGAATTGCAAATTACGAAAATTTAAGTTGAAGCTGGGGATAAATCCGATCTTTTTGCCCTTTGAAGATCAATTGCTTTATAAACATCAATTCTCAGTATTTTAGTGTAAACTTAATTTATAAGTCAATCGAGGTTTCTTGCTTAAATCCATAAAAAGTTCTATTACAGTACGTAGATATCTTCGCTGCCATGCATTATGTAGTTAAAGTATTTTGTCTTGTCGCATTGCATTCGCATTCGCATATCAGCAACTTAATTTAATTTGAATTTTATGCGAAATTTGAGATTTCTAAGCGCAATTTTGAACGAATTGACATGACCTTTTGTATTTGCATTCTCAAAAGCACAGCATACATATAAGCAGATGACAAATCATAAATTTTTTTGCGTGGAACGGAAGCGACCATTTCTGGTGAGCAATTAAGGCACCAAATTTTGGCAATAAAGGTAAAATTGTAATTGAAATTTTTTGCAACATATTTTCTGCATTATGAAGGCGATTGTTAAAACTACAGATACAGACTGTGTCCTCGAATATTGTTGACAAGAAATCTTATTTTTCGGTGCGGATTCAAAAATCTTTTTAATTTAAAATAGAATTAAAAGCCGTTCAGATTATTCATAAATCTATCTATTGCTAAATGTTTCCAATAAAAACTTCAGATACTACTATCTTCCTCACCCTTGTATGTCACATTTTGACGGTATTCTATCGACAATTCGGATTTTATTTAGGAGAATTCAAAAAATTTCCCATTTCATCGCAGAGAAGAGTTTTTTTACCTAATGATTTGACATTTCCAATTTCTGCAGCATATTGTTCTCCATCCTATTTTTCTTATTCTGTAGAAAAATGACACAACACATAACACATAACCCAACTATCCGTTTATACTCGTACCTTGTGAAAAATGTGAAATTGAAATTCTGAAAGCGGTTGGCAAAAAGTATACATATAGAAGCGACAAACAATGTCTGGACTTGGCATCTCTGTTATTACATTTTTTCCCCCCAGAATTCAATCTCAAATTACATATGGGAAGAAATGTTGAGTTGACACAATGATTAGAACCTTCCAAGCGTCGTTTCTTTTTGCGATTTGTGGATTGCGTCATTTTTTTAAAGGAGGGATAGCCTTGTATCATTATTATTGGTGAACTGAATATTGAATACACATCCATAAATGCAAATCAGATCTTCCACAATAACAGAAATGCAATTTTCCTCTAAGCCAAATCCATAGTGTTCCGTAGAGTCAGACCACTGTGAGTTTGTATGCAGGAGGAAGACACAGAGTCAATTTTTGGCAAGTGACAAGCGCAACCACGCCCCTCCAATTGATTGTCAAAAACGGCTCCTGTTCCCGACGTCTCCCATTCAATTCACTCGTCTCACCAGATCCTCACGGTATGGCACGAGTCTCACGTTCATGTACATGTTAAACACAATTTGCAGGGGGCGGCAGTTGCATTTCATCTAACACAGGCTCTGGTTTACGTTTACGGTAGCTTCAGTTGGCATATTATTTCGTTTTTCGTTTAATGCTTCATAAAATTATGAATTGCAAAAGAGTTGTAGGGAAATTTGATTTCTCTTTTCAAGCTATTTCAAACATTTGCGAAATCTCATTGAAATCTAGTTTCTGAAATTTAATTTGGCATATGAGTAAATCAATATCGTAAATAAATGAAATTACTTGTTCAAAATTTTGAATTTTGTATGTATTCCAGCTATACAAAATACAACACAGTGATAATATCAATAAACCTATCCCATGATCTACAAAATTACTAAACCCGTTCTCTGTTCTGTGATCAATAAAAATGTTAAATTCTGTAAATCTACTCAAATACTAAACCTTTATTGTTTTATTTTACAGAAATTCTAAACTGATTCTGTTTGATAAGACTTGAGATTTTTAAAGATAGAATTCAACTAGCTGAACGTAGGACCGCAACTATGCGAAGCTACATTGGGCATTTAGATAACCAAACAAATATTTTTCTAAAAAGCGGAGAATCAATGAAATTTTTGATTTCTTCAATTTATTTCCAACGGTCATAAATGCATACAGTCTAGAATTAATAATGGCTAGGCATATGACCAGAAAAGCGAGAACCGAACATCATAATCATTTCCTCCGCTTACTTGACTTTGACTCACCATCACCACTCCGCTCGATCACACAATGGCCAAAAGCCAAACCAACTGAAAATGTGGACAACCCCAGTACGAAGCGGATACATGGCAGAGGCGCGTTTGGAGCTTAACTGGGCTTCTGTGCGTATACGATATGTAGCTGGGATATTACACAGAGCATCATTATGCTCAGTAGTAAAACGTTGACCAGGGTTGCAAATAATTTTTCGGTTTACCTTTCTATGCATGTCAAAAATCAACCGTCGTGTATTGCGAAAAAGCAACAAGGTTATACTCAAACGGAAGTGTACAGTGCTGTACTGGGCCGCAGCATTAAATGCCGAAATTTAACCGAAACATTAGAAAACGCAACGACATTAAATATGATGCAACTTAAAATCGAAACATTAGAAACCGCAGCATTAAATGCCGCAATTTAACCAAAACAGTAGAAACCGGAACAACTTTAAATACCGCAACTTAGCCGAAGCAGCAGAAAGCACAATGACATTATATTCCGTAAATTAAAAACCGAAACCGTAGAAACCGCATCATGTATTCCAGCAGAATTCGTATGCATAGCATTTTTTATTGGTCACATGAAAGCATTCAACACCCTTGGAACTTCTTAAGCGAGAAAGCGTGTACGAAGTGGGTACGGAGCACCGGAGTGAAAATATGAGATCAAGTGAGTGGAAAAATCGATTCTTGACAAAAAAAATATAATTTACTGTTTTCATATGAAGTGCGTCCGTGCGTCTGAAAACTTTCCCTTTCCTCCTCAATGACGCAGCTACCACCACATTGTCCCATGCCTGAGACTGGCAACTTGAGGCACCCCCATAATTATTCCCATTCACCCTTACAACAGCTCCCTACGGAAAATGGTAATCATGCCCAAGTAAACAGTCCCCACAGTAGTATCATGAATCTGTATCTCTACAATTTGATTACTCAGGAAGGGAGAGAGATGAAATCTGAGGCATACGGAACTCATGTAATCCCACTCTGGAGCCCAGTGTCAATATTGAGGGTTCGTGTTTGTGGCTCCAGGCTTTCGCTTTTTGATGGGGTTTAGCACGGCTTTTATTAGCATTAACAGATATAGCCTCTGCATTTAATGCAGGAGGGGTTGGTGGCGTATTTCTTAAGTCAGCTTCATATTTTCATATAGCGCAGCTTTCACTTCGTGCTTTCACTTGCTTTCACCACCAAAAATGGGAAAAATCAAATGAATTTTATAAAAGTATGAAGAATTACATCGAAATGTGATTTTGTGTTGGCTGAGGCCAGGATTTTGGAACACGATGTAACCACCCGTCGTAACCACCCGTTGTATCCACCCGATCTTCTGACTTCGTTCACACTTTTTGATCCAATATTATTAGCTTAGAACACGTAAATCTAAACGTGACCTTAAATCCGCCACAAGATACAAAGAACCGGGGTGGATACAATTGGTGGTTACTACAGGTGGTGACAGGGTGTACCATAATCCTTACTTCAAGCTGCCTTTGCATTTTTTGCTTCTTGTTCAGAATTCGGCTACAGAAGCAAAATTTCAACCAAATCAGAAATGTGACAAGTTGTGTAATACATTTAACAGCATATGATGTAAGTATAATGTTGCGCACATGTCGTTTTAATTTTGAGCTTGGCTCGGGTGTCGTGACACCTTGACCCTATAGTAATTTCTAAACTTTAGCCATGAAATTTTAGATTTTTTGAATTGTAAGGCTTCAATTAAAATCAGTCAGGTCATGTGTCATGTAAAATTATAATGGCGTAGAGTAAACTACTAATTAATTATTGAATGTAGCAATGATTTTTAAAAAATACAAGTTTCGCAGAGATCCTTGTTGTGTAAATGTGGTAAATGGTAATGCGGTAAGGTAATGGGAAAAGAGTGAATGTGATCTGTGTATTTGTATTTGTATTGAGTATTGATTCGGTCGTGTCTGTGTTTGAAGTGATTTGATGAAAGTCGTGAAGACGCTGTGAGAGTGACTAGGTCTTGAAAGAGACCTGGAGTTGTTGATGACAATGGGAGGATGTTAGAAATGTGGACTTATTGATAGGTTGTTGGGTTTGAAGATAAAATACGAAGGCACGAAGGTATTTTGGACGTTGTGATAGATGGGTGCTCATGAATTTGGTTACAGGCTTCGATTCATCATTAGGCCGCGGACTCACTCTCCATTGTTGTGGAGCTACAGGAACGGCGTTAGCTGGTGGAAGTTCTGGAGTGTCCAGTCCAGTCCAGTGTCCAGCTTGATACACGTAATATGTGCATGGATTTGTGCAAGGGTTACTTCATTGTTTGTTTTTTTGAATTATGGTTACTTTGATACTTTAAATTTTGATTCCTGATCGAATCTAGTAAAATTACTATTTGTTATACTGTTAAATTTTGGGGGTAATCTTGCAAATGGCAAAAATGTGCAAAAAACTTTTTCATTTTGAAAACTTCGTTTGACACAAACCCAAATTGGCAAAATTCATAGGAATTCATTAATGTTTGCAGAAAGATAAACCAAATTGGCAAAAAAAAATTAATTGCTATCTAAACTGGCAAAAACCTTTTCAGGATTTAACACATATTAGCCAAAATCTCAGGAATTGATTTCTAAATTAGCAGAAACTTTCTTCAATACAAACCAAATTGGCGAAAATGTCATAAAATATCCGAATTGGCAAACTTAATTAGTAACCAAAGAGTAAGGTAGAATCTTTCATTTCATCATTATGCTGATTCCAGTTTTGCAAAAACCTATGTTATTCCTGCCTAGATACACAAAAACCTGTATTAAAGACTACTCAGTTGACAGATACCGCTTTTATTTTTATGTAGATTGTGGTAGATTGGCAAAAACTTAATTTGTCAGTAATTCAATTGCTAAAACCCTCTCAACGAAGACACGCTAAAGAAGTAGATGAAAAACTTAAATGAAAAAAAGTTAATTTTTCCAATAGGAATAAAATACAATTTCGAACTGGTATCAAAAAGAGTCAATTTTTGCCAAATTTCGATTTTATCCAAGATGGATTTCACCTGCAAAAAGCTAATAGTCTCAACTACATCGATTTATACCTTGAAAATCGAACTTTTGGTTGACCCTTGACCCCGAGAGAGTGGGTACTTTGAAGAGACTTCCCAAACCTGGACACGCCATTTGAGATGATTCGGAGCGTGATGATGGGATGGAAGTTGGATTTTGAGAATGCAGAACGCGTTGCGTCAGATGGGCTCGTTAATAGGAACTGCATCGGAATCCCGTATACATAGATTATAAAATTGGGAATGGAATGAAGATAGAGTGGATTTATTATTATAAATGTTCCAATGTACTATTTTTTTTCTACTTGGGACTTTTGGAAGGGAAAAGGCAGCTGAGAGGCTAAAAAAGAAAAATTTTCGTTTTCAATGACAGCAGGGGATGCCCAGCATGAGACGTCTTTCAGAATTTTTTTCCCCTTCATTGTTACCTTGTCTCATGGATAAAAAAAAATAAAGGTTTCATCTTTAACTCCAAAACATTCAAACTGATTCAACTCACTCTCCTTCTGCCAAAGGAGCTACGCTCAAATTAACAGGCTTCGGCAGCTTGGAATTTAAGTTTCAAATCCACAAATGAAATCTTGAAAATGAACTTGTTTTAAATTCTTAATATTAACCGCACGTTTTACTATAGACATTCGGACGGCATCATTTCAGTTTATGTTCGGAAGGCTGAGTGAACCATGCAAAAAGTAGCATAGATAAATTACATTTAATTGAATCGAAGATTTTCGGTTTCGATTATGACACAGATTTATAAAGGTAGTTGTTTTAAATCAAATTAATCAATAATTAGCAATATCTTTCGTAAATTAATACCAACAACAAATCTTATGCTAAAATGTAAGTGCATTCTATTTTCCAATTACCAATTACAAATTATAATTACACTCTATATCTACAAATGTAAATCACAATTGCACTTTTTAAAAAATTACAATTATATGTCAAATTGTAATTACATTTGTTTTTCAAACTACCAATTACAAATTACAGCAATTACATTCTTTTTCAAATTACCAAATACAAATTACAGGCGTTGTTTTTCAGAATTTACCATCTACAAATTAGAATTACATTTTCAAATTACAAGTGCATTATTTTCAAGTTACACAATTACAAGTTACAATTGCATTCTTTCTCAAAAATTACCAAATACAAATTACAACAAGTGATTTGTTTTCACAAATTACTAACTACAAATTACAGATTTCACCTCAATTTAATTTTTTCAAAATATTTAATTAATAACTCTTGTATTTAAGTTAAATCTCCACGCAAATACAATTCAATTTAGTAAATTAAATTTTTAATTACAAATTAACAAATTATTTTCAAATTTTAACAAGTACAAATTACAACAAGATATACTTTTTTGTAAATCTACAATTATTACAAATTACAACTCGCTACAGTTAAGCTGGAAATCCACAATTACAAATTACAACTGGATGCACTTTTCGTAAATCGATAATTACGAATTACAACTGGCTGCACTTTTCGTAAATCGACAATTACAAATTATAACTGGATGCACTTTTCGTAAATCGATAATTACGAATTACAACTGGCTGCACTTTTCGTAAATCGACAATTACAAATTATAACTGGCTGCACTTTTTCGTAAATCTACAATCAATCGATTTTCCTCAAATCACCAGTTACAAATTACGATTAGTATATGCCCTTTAATTACCAGACGGAATCCATTGCATTTTAAGCATTGAAATTCTATTTACACGGTTGGAACATTTAAAACTCCATAAATTACAGGTTGCATACAAAATACACAAAGATCCTCAATTTCAAATTGTCAGTTACTGTACAGATTACTTTTAGACTACAAAATACGTCATTCTAATAGTAGAACTTCCGATTACATTGCATTTGTTCCAATTTTGTGATTTTTTGATGATTTAAATAAATTTTCATAAGACCCACCTGGGCTACATGAGACCAGAGCCTGTACTGTAGCACCAGACTATTTTAGTCGAACCACGAAAATAAAGTTACATAACATTACATATTAGCCGGATCTTTAAGTCCACACATAACTTTGGATAGTTGAGGCGAGTGTGGATGTGTAGGTCCCTTAAATGCCACTTTAACTTCTACTTTACTACTTTTCACATGTCATTCCTCCTACCCCCATCAACTTAGCCCACGAATCTACGACCAACCACCAACACACACCAGAAACAACTTAAATCCTTTCCTTTAAAACATCCAAATTGAGTAAAATTCCAAACTTCAAAAATCCTAAAATTGAAATAAACTTAAAAGTAAAGGATTTTCCTCTTAAAAAATGAATTCTATTGGAATCTGTAACTTTGGCTTGTGCTCTCCAGGAGACTTTTTTTCCCTTCCATTTGAACAATGGACTTATGTGTAGAATCGTAATGCTTGGGTGGGTTGGAAAATAAAAATAAAGTTTATGAATCCTCTCTGAATACATTGTGTCCTTCCAGCCCTGGATTACATGAACCCCAAAAAGCCCAATTCAAAAATCGTCTTCAACTGTTTGTTTAGCATCTTCTTTGACTTGATGGTCATTTGGACTTGAGATTTATGGTCTGAGTCACCATAAAACCAAACAATTACGATGGCTTACGTCTTTGTTAAACCCAGACCAGGCATTTGACATTCCTTACCCTACATTTTGCAATTTTTGTTACTCAACATGTTGGAAGCAGTTCTGTATCCTGGATCCGGCTGCAGGTGAACTGAACTCACCTAAAATCAATAGACACCGACTGTTTTCCGCTCGACTTCTAATTGGTTTGTTGACTTTGGTTTGAACGAGCGCTGTAGTTTGGAGCTCGAAGTTCCTATGTGGTAATTATGAGCGGAATTCTGGACGGATTTACCTCAACTGAAGACCTGTCATAAACAGGCATGATAAATAGATAGGCTCAGCCTCTTCCCCAAAATCCAATGTTGTCTCTTCCATTCTTTTGTTTTTCTGCAAGTCATATCATTACCTTCATCAAATACATTCCAGTCACTATCTGTATAGACTGGCTCACTCTTTCAAATTCACGTTTACCTGACAGCTTCCATCCTCATCTTTATAGTCAAAGAGCTCCAAGATTCTGTGTGTGTTATTTTTCAGGACTTAGGGATTTAAAAAAAAAATATATTAACTCAATACCAAGTGAATGCATTGTAATAAATATACTTTCTAGAAAATTTCTAATTGGATTTGAAATTTAAATTGTATTTCAAATTTTCATTTCTTTGATTTAAGGCTGTGGTACAGGTTGGGGCGCAATGTTAAACGTCCATAAGGAATTACGTTGGGAAAATTGACACTCTTCAGTCAATTCAAACCTTAGAGTCTCGGGATTTTTTGCTACGGACTAAGAAAGGACCAACCTACAACTTTTATGAGCATTTTTTTAATTCGTTGTCCCAACAAAGTTGTTGCTGTTGAAAGTTGACTGAAATCAGGCACGGAGTTTGGACAGTAAAAACTTTTTTCAGGAACCACGAATCAAAAAACGGCTCATAAAAGTTGTAGACTGGTTATTTTTCAGTCCATTGTAGAAAACCGCAAGGCTCTACGATTTGAATTGATTGAGAATTGTCAATTTTCTCAGATCTCAGTGATTATTTCGTGGTTGGGTGAAGTTAGCCTTGAAGGACGGCGTGGTTGTGAGTGAGAGAATGAAGAGAAAAATGAGCAGGTTGTCCAATATGTGCTAGCTTCACCTAGCCAGCCCGGCGCTGAACCACACCCCTAAGGTTCAGTTTTGTATCGGCAATTTTCACCATCGTTTGAGTAGTTTGCTTCATGAAAATGTGTAACGTAGAAGCTAAAGTAGAGACAACTGATGAGTAAGGAAAACTTTGAATATCCAGTTTCTAAATTTAATTATTTCGGCAGAAAATCACTGTTTGAAAAATTTAAAGACATACGACGTAAATTCAACTTTCTTCGTGCTAAAAGTGCATCCAAAATCTGAAACAGTGTAGCTGGAATTTTTTGATAGCTTTTGAATGGTTGAAATATCCTGGCAAAACTGATCTTACATGCCTTTAGTTTACGCATCATTTTAACGGCTTGATTCTGTTTTTTTTTTAACTTTTGGAAAAAAGCTTTCTACTTATGATATGAAAATTACTGATGACCAAGATACAGATTCAATCTAAACGAAACCATTTTAAAATTAGTTAGCTACTTTGAATTATTTATTCGGTCATGCCCGGCGCTAATATGATCACCGTGTCTGTCTGTCTGTCTGTCTGTCCGTCACATTTTAGAAATCGCACATGTATGCAAATGCAAATTGGTTCTACAGTCTTATTTTTAATGAATTAAAAAGCTTGTTTGAAGTCTACACTATGCTTATGCTCATTTCCCGACGAATTCGAAGTGAGTCATTTCAAATTTGCACTGTAAGACGGGCTAGCACAATTTTCGTATCCCGTTGAACTGCTGAAGCTGAAGCCAAAGCCAGGCCTGGTGTATGTCAGGCTGAGCCCTTGCCATTGCATTTGGATTACATTGAGTCTGTGTCTGAAAAGGCTCCCTGTCGGGGATAAGGCCCCCTCCTGAAGCGAATAAAATGAGGAACAGGAAGAAGAACTTGGCGGGATCCCGGTTGGGAACCATGAAGCTTATTATCCCTCTACTCCTTCCAGCCGTGAAGATCCAGAGTCCGCTTTGATATCTCTTGATAACCGTGTCTACCTGCCCAGCCTGAGATATGGTAATGCCTAATAGGTCTCTTGTTCTGGCACAGTATGAACATCCCATTCCTTCGCTGCCTCCTGGCTTCTTCTGAGGTCTCACACCCTTGGACACCGGAGTCTTCCTCGGGTCCTCCTTGATGATAATAATACCAACTACTGTGCTCAGGATTTTTTTGAGTGCGAATCTCTGTGAGCAGAGTCATCCTGGGGGGGTCACCCCCCACACTCGTTTCTTTTTGATATAACAAAAAAAAATATGCCACGCTGGGATAATAGCTTAGCGGATAGACAGGGGGTCCTTGAAGCCACCATATATAGCCACAGTCCTCAGCTCAAAAACTGCAAACTTGCCCAACACTTCGGCCTGATCAGTCTTCTTCCCAACTCGTCCGCTCCAACATCCGACATCTTCAACGTCTCCGAGTTCAAAAAATTAGACTAGAGTAACTAAAAGTAGCTTCGTTAAGGTGACCAGGAGCGAAGAAACGCCGAGGATCAGGATGGCGCTTCATTTCATGTGACCATTGACACCGGCTTGGAATTTGGAATGCCGGTTGGTACTGGTGCTGTTGTGCTTTAAACGTGGAAGGTTATCAGAATAGTACCAAGTGTTGTGGATGGATCCAGTCCAACCAGAACCAGAGCCTATCGTTGAGTTGTGGGGAAGGGCAAACTGTTTATAGGCTTGGCTTGGCCTCTGATGCCCGAAGCATCCTTTTCCTCGGTTCATGTGTGAAACAAGTGTCGGCTGCCAATCCAGAGTGAATGTGAATTTATGGATCTTGGGATGAGACTTTGGACCTTTGGATTATTTGGGCAAATCTCTATATTCCTCGAGACCAACTTGACTCGTGCTGCAAAAAATCTGCATTCTGATCTGGTTATGCCATTGGATTCTTCAGTACGAGAGTTGTTTCATAAGTTATATGTCTTCTGATCTTGCTAAACCATTGGGTTTCTCAATACGAGGGTTTTCTGATAAGTTATTTGCATTCCAATATGGTTAATTCATTGGATTTCTTAATACGAGGGTTGTCTGATAAGTTATTTTGCTTCTGATCTAGCCAAACCATTGGATTTCTTAATACGAGGGTTGTCTGATAAGTTATTTTCCATCTGATCTAGTTAAACCATTGGATTTCTTAATACGAGGGTTGTCTTATAAGTTATTTGCCTTCTGATCTGGCTAAGCCATTAGCCTTCTCTATGCAAGGGTTGGTTTAAAAGTTTTGTTGTTTGAGTATTGAAGTACTGCGCACATATAAATCCTTTCGTGACATTTGAATGTACCTTCGTTTATTGTTATACACAAGTTGCACGTTGCACACTGTCTCAAAAACGAAATTTTTAGAATTTTAAGGTTAGTACATGTTCGAAAAAATCGGCTATTGCAAAATGAAGCTGGAGAAATTTCCAACCAATAATGGTAGTCGGAAAATCCGTAAGACAGACATGAGAAAAGGCTCTCTTCAGATACGAGGGTTGTTTCAGAAGTTGCGGCCTTTATGGTATGAACTCACTAGGTTACATAGGAGACGACAACTTTTAAAACAACCCTCTTTTCTTGGATTTTCAAAGTCAACATAATAAACTTATTGCAAAGAGGCGTCAAGAAGACGATATCCGATCGACAAATCTTATTGGCCAGCCCTCGTATTTAAATATGTATTTTAGAACGATGAAGGATACACTACCTAAATTAGAAACATTAGCTTGGAGAAATAACATAATACGAATACGTATGTTTTAAATGGCGCTAAATGTAATTTGAATAAAAACTCTGAGTTTTAAGGCCATTTTAAATCTCAAGATTTAATAATTCAATTCGTTCATGCCTAAAAAAATAGTTTCAGGTTGGTCTTGGTTAACACTTTCCATATACACTCGGTTTAATCGATACAAGACTTGGACATGGCCAGAAGTTCCACACGCATCCTATAATCCTGTATCGCGTATCGCGTTGAGAAGTTCTGTGGAAGGAAAAGAGTCTCTCATGCGCAAGAAGAGGTTGTTCACGTTAGCGGATGTCCCGGCTCACGCAATCTCCATCTCCAAGATCATTCATGGAGATGCCCTAAGATTCATGCTCGATTCAAGCTACACGATGCACGAATTGAGATCATACCTTAGCACGTAGCATGGAGCATGGAGCACTAAAAGCTTTGACATTTAAATCAATCAACAGACAATGATGGCCTCTGCTGGACACTTTAACGTGCACGTATATTATTGAGTTCAGTTTTTTAAAGCGTTGCTGGCTGGGGTTTTCAGAATGGAATCTTAAAAGTAGCTAGGAGGCAGATTTTCAAGGAGTAATGTATGAATTAATTTGGTCATGCAAGAAAGAAATAACAAAATAAGGTTTTGGGATGTGGACCTGGACTGGACTGGACTGGAAGTCATTATATTGTCAGATAGTTTGGGATAGGCTGAGATGCGGCAGAATAATAGCCAGACAAGCCAGGATATAGCCATGTCGTCCGTTCACTCACCCAATATTTTACTTTTTTTTTGCTCATTACGAACTCGGATTAGGCATTAGACTTTTAGGTATGGAGCAGGGCAGGGTAATAGGCAGTCTGGTGCTGTCTGGCATGGATAATTTAATGTTTATACCTCACCTGGACGAACCAAACCCAGGTTTCCTCTCAAAACAACTCTGTTTTAGTCACCATTAAAACCCTGTTCTTGATACTATCTTCCCAGGTCTCACATCACACTGTACGTACAAACTATCCAGTAGTTGCTTCTTTAAGACTAGAGATAAGCAGAAGGCAAGGCGGTCTATTTTCCCTGGACCATTATATGAATTACACCCTTTACTCTCGTACTCACAAGGACCCGTGCTAATCCCCGAAGCTGTCTACGATTTTACATTTGCAAGATTTGAACGAAAAAACACGCTGGGGAGTTACGAGCGATTTGAAACCAGTCGTGTTATACTATCGGACGTAAATATCAAATCTGCTTATCCAAATGTGGAGTTTAATTAGAAGACAAGTTTCTTTAATTTCTCAACGGAAGTGAACTTAACTACGCTAGGAATAACAAAAGTTTAAATGCTCCGTATTTGAAACCGCCCGTGTTGAGGCATAAAATAGTATGTGTAAGTACATAAAAAACGTAAAACCGAGACAAAAACAAAATTTCTAAAACCAGACAAAAATTTAAAAATTTAATGTCTCAAAAGTACGTGCAAATTCTGAAAAACCTAGAAATGTAAAAATAGCACCCTCAAAAAAAAATCCAGCCAAAAACTGCAACATTCAACCCACAGCATAAAAACTGCATCTCGCAAAAACAAAAGCCCGTATCACAACCACTCAACCGCAAAAACTAAAAAAAAAATCAAGACAAACGTCGTAAAACGAAAATAAACGATAAAATTTTTCATGAAAATTATAAAAATGAATTTATAAAATCATAAGTACAAGATTTCCTCTTTTCCTTCTCATTTGAATAGAATATAGATCTGTAATGTGACAGGACCGATCACCTTGCCATTGAAAAAATATAGTAAAAGCAGTATTATAAAATCACAACTTTTAGCGTTGATTTAAATATATACAGCACATTCACTTATGGTTGTCTATTGTTATTTTCTTGTGTCAATTGTTAACTACTGTCGAATTTTCAATTGAGCTAGGCCGGATTTGACTGACAAAAGAATATTTTCAGATCATGAGTAAAAATAGTAATTTAAAAATAAATTAAATGATGTGCATACGCGCACATACACATATAGCATTATTACATTTACACAATAATTTTTATTGAAATGATGGAAATCAGCACCATGCAAAAGCGGAGAATTTTCAAAATTCAAAAGGTTCAATTTACAGATTATGATTTTGGACATTAGAGTAAAGTCATTTTGACTTCATTGACCGACAAAAGAGAAACTTTCAATTCAATTACATTTTTAATTCTGAATATTTTATTCCATGTTCGACTTTAAAGCTAAAAATAAAATGTATACATTTGCCACTACCGCTGAAAAGCTATTGGGACGTTAAGGTGCTATTCTATGTATTACTTAAGCGTTCCGTACCGACAAATTTAATTTACCTGTAAACCTGATGAACCCGTCCCGCCCCCAAGCCGTTAAACTAATTCGGTATTGCCCACACGTTATTGTTTTAAGGCTGAAGTTATGGGCTGAGCCACTAACCAAAGTATTATTGTAAATATGAAGAAGGACGGTGAAGTAGGGTGGCATGGGTTATTAGATAAATTATAGGTTTTTCCTCTGAAACGACTCCAGTATGTTTGCTCAACCACTTCTGAAGCTAAAGGTTTTTCAATAAGTGTAAGGCACGCCCTTGAGGGCTATTAACAATATAGATTACATAACACTCCAAACGTCACCATTCTCAACACCCTTAACTTCTCAATTTTCTCTTTCAACACGTCTCCACAATCCCAAACCACTCCAGATCTCTTCTATATTGTACAGAGAGACCCAAATCAAGAAAATTGGGTCCATTTCCGATTCCATGCCCATTCAGAACTTCCGAGACTAAATATTGACATTAGGGATTGTGAACTGAATCTCTTTTCAGGCTCATTGTCATTCTCAAACTATTTCTATTTCTGATTCTAGAGAGTGAACCATATATTCTGTATTTAGTTACATTTAGGCTTCAGGTCTTTGTGACAGGGTTTCTTTTTTTGGGCACAGGCTCAGGCACAACAATGTAATTGTGGGTTTTAGTTTAATGCTCTTCACGTCTCATACATTCGGATTCTTGAGTTCTGATCGTTGATCCCTTTCAATACTTGAATCTTGAGGACAATGGAATTTGGTCTGGAAAAATATTTGGACATTGTTCCTAAGAAAGTAAATCTCATGCTCGACAGTGTGGCTTAGGGCGAATTTGTCAATGCTAGTTTAAACATAAATTTAATTTATCTTATCTTAAACTTTATGGAATTTTTCAACCGGTAGCAGTTGGAGTCTGTAATGAAATTTCTGGAAGCTTATTTGGCAAACCGAAGATTACAATTATGAGAGGTGTAAATTTGGAACTTTTTGCTTAGTTAGGTTAGCTTTTAGCGTGGAATTCCCGTCTTATTCTATAGAAAATTTAATTTGGTTAAATTATATCGATTAGGCACGGCTGGTAGGCCTTTGCTCATTGTTTGGCAACTTTTAATTTTAGGGTGAGATTGTTAAATTATGTCAAGTTAAAGCGTCATCATTATTTTCTCAAGGAAAATTGAAATTCATATCAGATTTATGAAAAAAAAAAACAGTTATTGTTCGACCCTGTTATACCTACGGATTCGGCTCACAGACCTCGCTGAATCCACATTAACATATGCATAATAATCATTATGCAATTCAATCCTTAATTAGCATATACATAAAGTATCACACATTAGACATTCAATACATCATATAACCAAATACTGGAATGTCTTCTCTTGATGCCAGATGAGAAGTGACGAGTCGCTTCACAACATCTAGAATTTTAGGGAATTAACTCAATTAAATTTTTTTCACTAAAGATCTCTTATAACAACAAGTCTCTTCATAGCTTTTCAAAAAGTTAAAATATTGGAACTTAGCTGATTAAATAATGTTCTGACGGGTCAAGATTATTTTATGAAGGTCTTTTTGGTTCAAATTCAATCAGGTCAAATACATTTAGCAACTAGATTCCAGAAATTGAGCCACATCCTGCTGTCATTGTCAAAATGAATAGACGCATTTCTTAAATACCGAATTCAAAACAAATGCATTCAAAATGCAATATTGAGCACATGCTGGTAACCACAGTTTCTGAATTTTGAGCCGATTTTTGACCAATTTCGAAACTGGCCTTGACGTTGGCATTGAGTTTGAAGTCAGCTGAAGGGATTTTTGGTTTCCTTTTGTTTTGTTTATATGAAAAATAGTGGTTGAGTGAGAAATAGATCGTTACTCATCTTCAGTTCAGAAACGGACTTATGTGTGTGTTTGTGTGCCTTTCTGGATTGAAGAGGGATAATGATTGTTTCGAGGAGCTTTGAGACTTCTTGGAGAAGAGGTCCAAGCTTCAAAGCAGTATTCATCTTTCATTTCTGCTTGTCCGAGGATGACAGTAAAGAACCACCAAAAAATTAAAGACCTCCTACTGGCTTTTCCCTTTTTTTTTTCTTCATAGCCTTTTTTATGACTCAAGCCTGCTCCGTCCTGCGTCTTCAAATCTTCATGCTCATCCCAATTCACGAGCCAGTTCAAGTCTGACCTCGGCATCAAGCGTCTAGCATTGAGTTTTCGGATTCTTGGCGAAAGATGTACGTCAATTTTTAAATAATAAACATTTATATTTTTAACACAACGGTCCACATGGCCAAACGCCTTATTTTGGAAATTTTGAGCCAACGAGAAGTGATTTTACGATTTTTAAAAAAAAATCGAAGATTAAATTTAATTTAGTTTAATTCACTGTGTGAAGACCATCTAACCTTTGAATTTTTCAAAAACCCTATATATAAAATGAATTTAAAGGTTAGTAACGTACGTCGCATAAGACCGTTCCGGTTCAAAAGTGAACATAGCAATAAAGCACCTTGTTGGACTGGGCTTAGATTGTAACGTGAAGAAAAGTCTGTTGGTAATCGGGGGTCCATATGACTTTCTTGGTTTTTCTCACGCCATTCCTCTTGTGTCCGTAAAGTAGGATATATTATGATGCATAAAAGAAAAGGAGAGTATTATTAAGGAACAATAAACTTGGTACCTGTTATCCAACACCCAACAAAGACTCAAGAGTCTCCCACACAGTCATCCAAGCTCAACAATAGAAAAATGCAAGTACGCTCCACGTAATAGTGGAGAAGATACGAGCCATGACCACCTTACTGACCCATAACCATCTCCCTTCACATTCCCTCATAGACTCAGAATTCCTTTGTCGTTTCTTCAAAAAAAAAAAAGTTCAAAATAGGGAAAAGTAGGACTTGTAACTTGTAATGGGTTATGTCACGACGGAGAGAAGGATGTGTCCCTTTGATGAAAGAATGTTATTTCAGGCGGAAAAGTTAATAGACTTAAAAGAAAGGATGTCGTAGAACTTTGGGTTTGACCCTAAAAATTCAACAATTTGCTTTGGTATATTCCAATGTACTTCAGACAAGATTCCTCATATAAACCCTAATAAGTGTGTAAAGGTACACGTGTTTCCACCGATGCCATAATATCCCATGTGTCTTTAACAGTATGGGACTTTCCCTATGCCATATGTGTATACCAGTGTATTCCAAACAATTTTTCCAATGGGTCATATATAAAACTGTTGTATTTCATCAAAGTTTTCGCATATACGATTTGTGTATACAAGTGTATACCATACAGTTTTCCACATATATGCCATTTGTGTAAACCAGTGTATTCCATACAGTTTCCCCATTTACGATTTGTGTATATCAGTGTCTTCCATACAGTTTTCCACATGCCATTTGCGTATACCAGTGTATACCATACAGTTTTCCACATATATGCCATTTGTGTAAACCAGTAGTGTATTCCACACAGTTTTCCACATATGCCATTTGTGTATATCGGTGTGTTCCATACAGTTTTCCACATGCCATTTGTGTATACCAGTGGATTCCATACAGTTTTCCCCATATGATATTTATGTACACCAGTGTAGTGTGTCCCATACAAGTTCTCCATGTGATATTTGGATATGCCAGTGACACACTGCAACTTTCTCCATGTGTATACGAATTTATCGCATAAGCCGTGTGTGCATGTACATACTTATGAATTTTGTAGAAATGTGGACGCCAGCGTATTCTAAACGACTTTATATTAGTGCCTAAAATTGGACTAGTGTATTCCTTACAACTTTCTCCATTTGTATATATACCAGATGAATTCCAAACAGCTTTCCCTGTTGATGTATACTGGCGTGTATTGTAGACCTCTTTCTCCATAGGTGTATACCTATACTCATACCAGTATCCGTACAACGCACCGCATAAGTGCGTTTATCAAAATTATTGCAAGGTTAATTTCGTTACAGGCTTAAATACAAATATTTATTTAAATATTTTCACAAAAATGTATAAAATGAGTGCAGCGCAGAGTACTTGCAGCTTTCAAACTACGATGAGTTATATAAAATTCAAAGTCACCATTTATTTATTTATTTACCTTTAAAAATGTTAACGCTCTTTATGAACTATATTTTGTTCGTCAAAATATCCTAAATTGTCGTGTTACCTAGAGATATAATTCGGTGTTTTTTCAGAAATGAAGTCATAATCAAGTACAACCCCAACCATACATCATACTACGTCATGAAAATCCATCCAGATCCAATAATTAAAAACTTTGGGCTATTCAAACAGCCTAGGCCTACAACATAGAAGCCCTTCACCCACCGCACCCTTAATCCTTGTGTCAATGTCAAGTCAACAGTTTTGGAGTTACGGAACTCAAAAGTGAGAAGTGACCCGGGTGAACTGAGCACTGTCACTGTCTTTCATCTTGACACGACTTGACAGGACTTGACGACTGACTGACTTAACCTGACACTATACGAATATCCAAGGGTTCCTTACACTTTTGGCACTAGCACACAAGTGCAGCGTTGAGCTTGTACACGTACGATAAATACATTGGAATGGTTCCTAATAGGCTAGGCATTGGGCTACGCATTTTAATTTTAAAATGTCAGAAACACAAGGTTATTTTTAGACACTCTACTTAGATGAGACATACTGTATAGTACTTATGTGCAAACGAAACGACCATTCATATATAGAATTAACATTTATGTATTAAAATATTTAGCATTACAGATGTCCATTTGTTCTGATAATGCCACACATTTACAAACGTATGTTTTTGAATCGTATGGTATCGTAATGCGACAAACAGATGGAAAAAGCCAAGACTACCAACACAGTTGAGCTTTGATTACATTATCAGACCCTGCATTGTCCCTTGACTCTGAGTGGGAATAATAGTGATTTGATACTGTTGATTCATCTCATCCGATTACTCAATATTTTCTCTGATCTTCATCATGCCCAATTCAATTTCGGTTCGTTTGGGATCAGGGGGACCCTTTTTTTCTATTAGCCAAAGGGGATTCGAAACACATTTTCTATTAACCAGAATCATTTATCCCGTTTAGCCAGACAGGGACTTAAGTTCATCCAGCTGCAGATTAGTCGTCCGTTTATTTCGTATTTGCATTTTGAAGCCTGGTGCCTTGCCTGCATGCTGTACATGAATGAATCTGCTGTATTGAACCAGGTATAGAAATTTTGGTATAAACACTATACAAATTCGAAATTTTGAATAAAACAAATACGGTATAATTGTCAAACATTTTTTATAGATTTCAAAATTCTAGACTTCCTCACAAGTTGGTTTCTTTTATTGATTCTTCCTCAAAGTAATCATAGTACACAAAAACAAGTACGAGTTAACGTATCTATAAATTTAAATAAATATATATTTATGTTTGACTTATATTTAAATTCCGGAACGGTGATTTTTAAAATAAATTCAAAATGCATTACGTATTACCAGAAAAACACTGTTCTGAACTGCTACAGGAACATAATAGGAAGATTTATGATGGCATTAATTTAAGAATTTGATAATTAGTCCAAGAGGCTGGAAATGATTCCCTCGCACCGTATGTGGTGAAAGGTTGGAGTGATAAATATTTTTTAAAAGGTTTGAGAAATGAGCTTTACCTGAAGATGCTCCTCTCTCCATTTCCAAATTCCCAGGCTCAGCTGTGTGTTTTGAAAGATTAAGGTTATTTCAGCAAATCCCTCTCCTAGGTCAGGGCTCAGGTATTAATTTCTGTGGTGAGGATTAATCGACTTGGTGATTTTTTGACAGGATGTAAGATTCTTTTTACAGAAATGTCGAAATGTGAGGTTTAAAATGTACAGGGTGGTGGGTGTGAAAATATTTCGCCGTTTTAGAAAAATTTGAAACTTTTGAATCTAACATTTGAGAAAAGCGACTTTTTTTGAAAATTTAACCGATTGAAGACGATTTTACATCTTTTACAATTTTTCTTACCCATTTAAGCTTAAGCATTTACATTATCACTTCGTTGTTGCTAGGGCATTTCCCCATGTCAACATATTGCTAATTGTTTTGCAATTGAATGTCGCTGTTGCTAGGGCCATTTCCACATGTCAACATATTATTATTTTTTGTATTCAACTGTCGCTGTTGCTAGGGCGATTCTTCCATGTCAAAGTATTGCTCATTTTTTTGCATTCAACTGTAGCTGTTACTATGCCATTCTTCCATGTAAGCTCATTGCTAATTTTTTTACATTTAAATTTAACTATCGTTGGTGCTAGGGCCATTCTTTCATGTCAATATAGTGCCGATTGTTTCCATGCAACTGTCTCGGTTGCTAAGGCCATTTCCCCGTGTCAACCGTTAGTTTGATTTGCATTTAACTCTCTGTTGCTAGGACCGTTGCATTTAAATATCGTTGTTGCTATGACCATTCTTTCATGTCACCAATATTTTTTTGCAATTAACTGTCGCTGTTGCTAGGGTAATTTTTAAATGTCAAATGTTAATTTTTTTCATTTTATTGCCGCTGTTGCTAGAGGCATTCTTTCATGTCGACATAATGTCAATTTTTCCCACTTAACTGTCGCTGTTGCTAGGGCCATTCGTCCTTGTCAACGTATTGATAATATTTTTTACTTTGGCAACAGCGGTTGAATTAATAATATTTAAAATATTGCTTCATTCGCACGGTGAAAGTCGAATGTTGTCGAAAGTCGAATGCAATTACACGAGCATGGACCATTTCAGCAGTACATATAAATCTGCTCGTTTCAATATTCTTTCCAATTCCAGGTTCAAAGTTCAAACTAATGCTACTCTGAGAACGGAGAAGTGAACTTGACGCACTTTCCATTTCGTGGACTCACATGGAGTTTGGAATTTGTTGTACGAGAGTGAGATGAAATTAGAAAATTCCAGAAATCAAAATAAGTCGACTTCACAGTATTCTCCCGTCTGGTCTCCCTCCTCGTGTAGGCAAAAGTTCCATTAATATCAGAGGTGATCAGAAGGACGGACAGTTTGAGATGAAATGAGAAATGGTGAAAATAAAACAGGGAACAGCAGCCAAAGGAACTAACACACCTGATTCGAAATATATATAAAAAAGATTATAAATGCATGGAAAAAACGTAGCAGGGAGTCTCCAAATCAAAAGTTTATCATGTCCTGCTGAGTTTAAACAATTCCTACGACCCGGCCAGATGAACGGAAAATAACATCAAGCTCACCAGCCAAACAGCCTGATCTAATATATTTTTTCTTCTTTTGACTTTTCCTAAATTCTTGAACTTCAAAGCACCAAAGGTTAGGGTTCTTCTTATATTTTCAGTTCCAGCAATTTTTATACGAAAAAAAATGAGAAAAGAAGTGAAATAAGGAAATAACCCTTTCAAGCGAAGGTGCGTAGCGTAGATGGAACTCAAATGTGTTTTATCAGCAGGGTTGGGCTTTTGGCAGCGACGTATTTACTTTTCAACGTTAAATACGCATTGCACACATTTATGTTAAAGTAGCTATGTGACATGAGTTCTTTTGGTGTAAATTCAATGAAATAAGTTACGCTGAGCAAGATGAAACTGAAAAACAAAATTTAACACCCAGCTAAATAAACCTGCAAAACAAAAATTACGCATCCAGCAAAATATAACCGCAAGACAAAAGATTACGTACTCTTTCAAAATAAAAACTGCAAATCAAAACCGCAAAACTAAAATTAAGCACTCGACAAATATAACAGCAAAACAAAAAATAACGTACTCTTTAAAAATGAAAACTGTAGTGCAAAACCAAACAAAAATTAGGCACTCGACAAAACTGCATGTTTCTGCATTTTAAGCGCACCACTCAAAATCATAATTCAGCGTCAACTGGATAATTTCAGAATTTTAATAAATTTTTAAAGTATTTAAAAATTAAAGCTCTGCTGGAATTTCATCTCTTCTGTTGTATTTTGGATTTTTACGATACGGTACAAGATGCCTTGACCAAGATTGTGTGATTTTCTAATACGGCAGCTACAAATGGTTGTCAAGACACCTTGTCCTTGACCATGACTGGGTACATGCAAGATTAGTTGAGTTACAAATGGTTGTCAATGCACCTTGACTACCCGGACAATTGTCAAAGCCAAGGTCAAACATTAACTGTGAGCATTTCTGATAGGATTTGCACGTATAGCTCACGAATATTTTCTGACATTATTTCTTAAACAAAATCTGAAAACCATCCAAACCGAAAACCGAACCTTGTTTATTAGTTTTTGACAAAAAAAACCTAGATTCTTATAAGTCGTGTCAGAGACAGGCGGGTGAACATTAGGAAAGAGACAAGTTCGATAAATCCGAAGACGAGGACTGAGATGATAAAAATCATTTGAGAACTGAGCGCGTGTGACATAAATCCAAAATATGAAATATTCTACTATTGTCCTCCGTCTGGCGTCAGTCATCTATTTGTATTTTGGAACATCCGAACAAGTCTATAGACCAAAACAGAACTTTCTTCCTGTTGAACCGTAGATGTGGCTACAAAACCCGTCCGCCGTATCTCTCCTCTCACCTTCTATTTATTACGATGCCTCATGAATTATGTCTGTTGCGTGATCTTCTGCTTTTCCCCAAGCTCAGGGCTCAGGCTCAACCAATAAGATCCAAACATAAATAACCCCTTCCATTTTGAATATAAAAAAACAGTCGCTTTTATATTCCCACCTGGATAAGCACCATGGAACAGAAACATGCAATGTGTTTGGAATTGAATCGCTCGATGTAGCCTCCACAGAACAGAACCTGGCTTGGCTACATGCTACATGTTATATGCTACGAAAAGCCAAACTCAGCCAAGTCCGTGTATTCATCCATTTCCCTTTATCAAAAGTGGAAAATTCGACCAGACCGGGACCAGAGAACCATTAAATTAATTCCACGCTCTACATTCTATTCTGGAACAGAACACAGGGCATCAAAAGGTACAACGAGTCAAGGTGTGTATCCGCCATTATTGAATAGCATTATGCCAGGGTTGAGGTTCTGGATTCTGGGTTCGTAAAATAGAGGACTAGCAGAAAAATTGGGTTCCATTAAATTCTGCGGCGTAAAAAATCGCAATATTTTGTTTAATTTGTCTTTTGTATGTTGCGGTTTTTAGTGTTGCGGTTTTTAATATGACGGTTTTTTTTGCCGTGGTCGTCTTTCACGGTCTTTTGTCTTGGAATTTATGTTGCGCAATGTAATTTGGCGGTTTTTCGTTTGGCGGCATTTTATATTGCAGTTTTCAGTATAGCGGTACTTATTATCGCGGTTTTTCGTTTGCGGTATATTTTACTTCGCGGTTTTTAATATGACAGTATATAATGCCACAGTTTTTAATATCGCATTTTTAAATATGACGGATGACACAATTTTTAATATCGCGGATTTTAACATGACGGTATTTTATGCCACAATGTTTAATATCGAGTTTTTTAATTTAACAGTATTTTTGTCGCGGTTTTTAATATTCTGGTATTTTATGTCGCGGTTTTTGCGCTCAAGTTTGACGATTCTCGTATTCCTCAATTTATCTTCTAGTGTTTGAGATTTGAGGTTTGTGCAGGGCACAGACGTATAAGGTTGGTGAAGGTGCAGCGTTTTGATTCCATTTATTTGTGCGATTATTTGTCAAAATTTTATTATTTGCAATTTGCCCAGTTCATCAGAAGAACTGGACATAGTGAAGAACTATTTAATATAATGTGATCTAGCTCATCAAATATAATATAATTTTCCTTCGACTTTAAACTTCAGTATTTGTATATTAATTCGTATTTACATCTGTTTTAGATTAATCTATTGCTAGGTACCCAGATTACACCCATATTTCATCCAATGATGCAAAAACATGCAAATCTCCTGAATTTATGACATTCCCCTTAATACTCAAGGTCCCTTATAATTCCAATAGCGTGAAATTGTGTTTTTGCAATATCTCATCATCAGATTTAACGATCCACAGAACATCTGCATATGGTGTCATGGTGAAGTGAGGAGATGAGCTTAAAGTCACGTTTTTAATTCCTAAATCTTCGAGAAAACATAAATTGTGATTGACTGCTGTGCAATTTGCAGTTACACCATGTACACAACCTGTATTCAAGTGACGAGGCTGAAAACGCAGGATTAAAATTCTATTTTAAGATTTTTAAGATAAGTCCATCTGCTCCGCTCAAGCCGGATCTTCTCCTACCAGGAAATTTTAGGCATTGTTGAGTTTAATTAGCATTCAGAGAGTGAAATCAATTACTTACTATTGGTCCACGTAATCAGGGTTCCGCTTTTGGTTCAGGGGTGCATGCACAAATTTGATGGATCCCTTATCAAGGTAGCCAAAGGGTTACAATTTACAATTCTTAATTCATATCCCAAAATCCATTTTCCCTGCTCGATGCTTCGTTAGATAAGATAATCCTTTTGGGTACATTGGCTTTTTTATTATTATTTTGTAGTTTGATTGGCGGGTTGGTAGATCGAAAAAAAAAAGTTAAGCCGTCAAGTCTCCATCAAGTTCGTTAAGCGATTTTTTCCACAATATTTATTAATTAGTTGGTTGAAAAGGATTCTTGAATTAGCTCATTTGACAAGTCATTAGGTTTGAATAAGGAAAATAAAAGGGTGAGACGTGCTTGGATCAAAAAGTCCCTTCTTCATGCCTGGCTTATTAAGGACGACGGAGAAACCCTTTCAGGTCAGCCCCAACCAGCAACGCACAACGCACCCAACCAACCAATCTCGGATCCTAATGAAGAAAGTTTCTATACAAAAATCCTATTGTTGTCAAAAGACAATGGAGCTTAAGCTTAAGCTGAGAGAGTCTGCTGACGAGTACCATACCGAATTAACAGCATCTGAGATCTTCTATCAGATTTTCATTAAAATATGACAAGTTTGCGACGTTACGCTCAATTTCCTGTGGTCAGCTCTGTTTGATTCAAGCCGGAGGCAAATACGGTACACACAATTTCATATTTACATGCATACATTCCACTGATCTTCCAAACACTTCATCGACACGGAGATTTTGATTGAATGTCAATCACAAGTCAATATTGGAATATAAGGAACCGAAGAACCTGGGATGGGATCTGCCGTTCACCATCAACCAACAACCATCGTGTACAAGCATCAGCATTATGATCCCTACGCAGATGAAACTTGAATAGATTGCTCATGCACATGCTATACGACTTTCGAAACTGAAAATGCCCACTTAGGCCTCTGATAGAAATAGTCGACTGAATTGCCTCATTTCATTGAGAAATTATTGAATTTCGTCCTAAATCTCTAAATTTTAAACCGAGTTCTGTTGGGAAACAATAGCCAAGGGGCACAGAAGAAAGGCATTTTCAATGTTCATAATCATGTGTTTCTAAAAATAAGTCATTTTTAAACAATTTGGATGCCGAGTAGATTTTTCATTTTTAAGTTTTAAAGGCTTTTATAGCTTTCTCAAAGATTTTAGCTTTTGAAGTCGATCGAAATTACTATTTTTATTATATCCATTTTTATTATGTTAATGTTATTTTTTTTCTAATTTTGAATGCAATGCTTTTGACAACTTTACATCGATTCTGTTCACCGTTCATAAATATCATACTAATTTATTAAAAACACTTTTAAACCAAAAATTTAGCTATGTTTTGTTTGTTATCATCTCAGTATGATCTTATGCAGCCTGTGTTCAAATTGAATAAGGTTTTGGATGAAAACGAAGCATTCAGATTTCAGATCCAAAGTAAGAGGAGTACGGCGTACGGTGTACGTCTGCTCAATTCAGCCGAGTTCCATTTTCTATTTCTTGGTTTTTGAAGATCGATCGGCGCAGTCAGAGAAAGTCATGGATGAGAAGCCAAGCCAAGCCAGGCCAAAGGAAGACTTTCTTCGAGTGAAAACATATCATGAGAAAAAGAGCCGGACTGGATTTGGCAGAAGAAGAAGAAGCTCATGCACATGCACCTAAAATATTTCCTATGTTATTCGTTCTTCCTGACTTCTGATTCTGACTGCACGGCTATAGGCTACAGGCCGAGTGAACTGGATCGAGATTCGAGACTTCGAGACGAATCCTAATTTTCGACTTTGAACGCAATGGCTCAAATTTGAGCAGCTTATGGCTTTCTAGGCTTTCCTTAATATTAACAATCCAAGATCCAATCCCATTTGACAATCTATTTAAAAATTAGAATAGCAAAAGCTCGAACGACGTGAGTTCAATTCTTTCCCGAAAATTGTTTGAATTAACGCCGCTCACTAAATTAGTTGGAAATGCATCTTTTTTAAATGCGATATGTATGTTAAGTTAAAGTTTTTCTTGTGTTGATTGATTCGCATTACATGGTCAAAATATTACCAAATTTCGCATAGTCGATCCAAAATTACTTTAAATATTTATAATCCCAAAAGATGAATAATGTGACGCGTAATAATGGTGAAATATGAAATATATTTCTCTGGTCATAGAGTCCATGCATCGTGCATACATTTAATAGGTTTAGAATCGGGATATTCGATGGACACAGCGGGACACTCGGGATGAGCACACGAACTACAACCGGGAAGGGTCTTCCCTTTGCCTTTCAGTTGAAGGTCTGGACTAGAAACGGGTCGAAATTCGTCTATACGTTGAGGATTGATTGTAAAATTGATTTTGGAATAACCATTAACCAAAAAAACCGAAAGATTCGTATCCACGGTCACGGATGCATATGCGTCTTAGCATTTTTGGAAAAATAGACTAAATCCAATGTTATGAAGAACTAACTAGAAAAATTAGGATTAATTGAGATTTCATACCCTGTAATTTAAAAATAAATTATGAACGACGGGTTTTCATTTTATAAGAGGAAATTGAAAATCTATCGTGGGCCTTAACACACTGACAGACGTAGTGCAGCGGCATCAGTTTCCGTTTAATATGATTTAGCATTAACATTTAACATGGACTGAGCTAAGACTACAAACTACACAGAGGAATTGGGCTGAGGAGGGTGTGGAAAAGGGATGGAGCATTTATTGTACTTCGTGCCCTGTCCTATTCATAAATATTACTCTTATTTTTCACTTCTTTTTTTCCTGTTTGCCTTTGACAAGTAATTTTTCTATTTCTTCCAATAACAATGACTTTGAGAAAAGTGGTCTTTCTTTTAGACTCATGACTTAAACTTAATATATGGGCTTTCTTTCATTCTTCTCAATTCTTCATTCAGTCTATTCTTCCCTTCTCAAATAGGGCCTGACCCTTCGATTTACAATTTACGATTGTCAAGTGGGGAAATAAATTATTTGAGTGAGGTGCTGGTTATGGAATTCCAGAAATTCGAAAATTCATAATTTTGGTTGGGATACGATATCCGCAGCGCTGGCTACCCTTTTGCTACCCTTGTGCCATTCAAATCCTAGTGCTAATGCATATGCTACCCCTCGGGTACGGGAAGGTTAGGTTTACCGGAATTCTTTGGTACCTGTACACTAGAGTCGAGTCGAGGGTAGCCGCCATCTTCAGCTCAAAATCCCGCTACCTCGGGTTTTAGAGGAGCAATCCGGGGTAGTAGGGTAGCACCATATAGCATAGAACCAGTACAGTACCATGTACTAATACAGTAGATGGCGCTTAGCTACCCTTGCTACCTGCTACTTCTGCTAACTAAGCTTGATTTCCTACCCTGCTACCCTTCTGCTACAGGGTGGCACAAAAACCTAGCATGAATTGTAGCATGTCGGGTAGCATAAGGGGTAGCATGGAGAGCAGCACGATGAACAGCATGAGGGGCAGCACGATGAGAAGCGGGGTAGCAAGAGGGGTAGCAAATGCCACGGCTGCCTAACCTGTACCCATTATTTTATTTTGTGAAACCGAGATTAAATAAATAATAAATTTGAATTTCACAATTACTATTCTAAACGGGCCAAGCTGGCTTGGGAGCTCCTTGACGCCCACTGATTACGTGACATGATATCTAAAGGCGGCAGGCTTCCTTGAATTTTTGAATTGTTTAATGTTCCCAAAGACGCCGACAATGACATTGATAAGGACAGGACCACACCGTCAATTGAAATTCCGAAATAGCTTGAAAGACACAGAAACAGCATGGAGCGTGTCAAAGACACTGGCCGCCCGTACGGAAACCCTTTTTGGAGACATTCCAGATGATCATACATCGTCTAACATGGAGTATTTAAAACTCTGTCAAGGTATTTTGACATATTTTCCAAAAATGAAGAATTGCAGATTACAAGCACACATTTGTTAATTTTTTAGCATTATCCAATCTGAACTGAAGTAAAACTTCAAATTTTTAGTTGATTAAATGTTATTTGATTAATATCCAAGCGGTACACAGCAGAACCAATTAAACCCAACTTTCGAAAAAAAAAATAATACATTACGAATTATTGCAAAATAAGCAAAAATAAATCTTCGTATCATTGCATTGAGAGGAAATGATGGGAGAATGACGGAAGACGGAACACAAACTTAAATTGAGGGGCGCGTATGCATATGCACTGGATGCAGAGAACTGAAACGAAACTTGAGCGCCCTGCATCCGTGCATTGAGTAAGTTATGAATAAATCTAGAAAAGGCAAGTTGATCTGAAGGGTGTTTGAGAATCCTTGCTGGTTCGTTGAGTTCTGACAATACAATGAGTGCAGGGAAGATTGGGATTTGAATGGACAGAAATAATAATAGTTCTCGTGGCTTGGTGGCGAGGCGGGTGTGGGTGACGGGATTTCACTTGGAATCAATTCAGTTTTTACTCTATCAGTTGTTGAGCTAGATGTGTTTAGTTGGGAATAGAGTTCTACGGTTTCATGAATGATCTCATGTCTTAATTCTACCAAAATTACTGCTCTTTGCAACTGTTAATCTATAATAATCTTAATTACCTTTTTCTAATGAATTTCTAAACGGATTAGGATAATTAAGTTGCAAGGTTAAATTTTTCGTTTGTTTTTTCTTCAAAAAATGGTGTCAATAATGAGACTGACTTCCTGTTTTGTGATAGTATATCTGTATTCCATATCCAAGGATTCATTCTGATTTTACAAGTTACAAAAGAAAAATCAAGTCTAAATTAAAAATTAAAACGTACATCATTCTATCCTTATGCAAATATCGATTCCAGGTCAGTTGGGCAAAAACCAGTTGGACAAAACCCAAAATTGAGAAAAATGGACATTTGGGCAAACGGAATATTTTGCTCATCTTTTTTGTCATACATACCAGTTGGGCAAAAAGCCTCATATCAAAATTGTTTGAAAAGAATGACCCAGAATGGTCGTAACGTAACACGAACTTAAAGTGAAGACCAAAAGATCACCGCATTAAAGTTGAATTTCAATTATGAACATAAAAAATCAGGAACACACTTTGCGATTTTGCGTAACCACTTCATGAATGCAGGATTCTTATACCGACAGCTATACTTTTCACACTGCCTAACTATGATGGTGTTCAGGCACCAATATTTGGCACGTTGAAGCATAGCAAGACCTCTGAGTCTCATAAGTGATTTTTTGTGGGTTTTATTGGAACTGATATTCTATCGAGCTGTCCCGAGCTGATTTTATGAATTACCAGTTGGGCAAAAAAAATAGGAAAAAGATAGCTTTTACCCAAGTGGCATTTGCCTAACTGACCGACCACGGCAAATATCATTAAAAAAATGTTGTCAGATATTAAAAAAACAACATTGTTACGGTTGAATTGATGAACGTACAATCGGAGGCCATGTGTTTTCTAACTATAAAATTTACAAAATTCATTTCTTAAATTAAATATAAAAATAATTTGTAAACGACTTTTACCATTTTTAAATATTGTCATTGTGCTGTGATTTGACAAGTTTAATTATTAGGCTTTTGTCAGAGAATATTTTCAATAAATTACAATATTTTATCCAAAATTGGTTAGTGTTTGCTACTCATGCCTCGTGCCAATAGAATTGATATTTTTCTACATAGCGGAGCTGGGGATAGTGAGCGCGGCTCTATTGTTGGTGTGGTAAACGAGGGAAGGGCACTGTGGAATCGGAAATGTGTAATTTTCTATTTTCCCAACAGCCCCTTTTCCCAACCCACTTTGGAAGTGAAAATAGAGAAGCTAGCCGAGCGTTTGTCAAGTGTACGAGTGGCAGTGCGAGAAATGATGAGGCCAAACTTCCGACTCTCTTCCTTTTGTTCATTAAAACCTCCAAGTCACACTTTCCTTCCACCAGACAGACTTGGAACTTGGCAAAAAGTACGGGGAGGGCAGCAGGACCGGGTTCAGGGCTTTTGTAGCTAATGGTTCTGTAGTGTCTGAAAAGTCGCATTTCGTCCAGTAGCTATATTAGACCAAAAGGTCTTATGGGATGGTCCTGTCTGTCCGTCTGTCTGTCTGTCCGTCTGTAGCCAGTTTTGCGGAAG
>JAQFYU010000128.1:0-32919 GCA_034694905.1 Ceratophysella granulata | reverse complement strand
AGGTTGATGTTCTAAATTAGTTATTTCTAGACTTAGCCTAATTTACATAAAGTATAAGGTTCTGTCGGGACGCGACAACCTTGACACGAAATAATTAAGGCACCGACAATTTTCGAAAACCGCGGATGTCTTCTTAATTCTTCTTTCGATAAAAATTGCTGCCATTATGTACATAGTTTCTAGTTTTTGAGAAAGAGAAGGTACGCGTTAGTGGACGGGTAACGGGCTGATTGCCTCCTGTACGATTTGGCAGACAGGTTTGCAGTTGGTTGACCTTACCCTACGCAGCTGACCTGAAGTATAAAATTCTAATTGGTACAAATGTCATCCTATGCATGTCCTATTAAACTTTCGGTTTTTGCTTCCAGCAACGGCATATTTTCATCGGTCAGCCCAAATCGACATTCCAAATCTGGAAAAACGTAAAAAAAAATTGACCCTTAACTATATGGTCAAGTATCTTCGACATCCAGTTGCCACCTTTCGCCTGATGACGTGACTTTGAAGAAGATATCTTAGTCTATCAATTCAGACTTTCAGACTTGAGAGACGTGGATCATATAATTTTGTTCCACAAAGAGCGATTCAGCCTTCAGCCATTTGTTTAGCAGTATACGCATTTTAGCCACCATTTTAATCATTTGTATGTATTCATAATAAATTAAGCCTAACGGAAATTCAAGTTAAGTACAAAATATTGTATTGTGGTATGATTTTCAAATATTGGACAGTGAAGCGGTGTGGATTGGATGGCGTATAATTGTAAAGATGTGCATTCTACTCCATGCATTTCATAAGCATTAAATTGAGCTACAATTCTACATATGTATGTATGTAGTATATCGAATCGAGAATGAATGGGAGAACTTATGTATGAAAAATTAAGCATTGGTAATCGTAATTCGTAATCAATCAGACTGAATAATTTGCTTAATGTGAATTATGTCGAGATAACAGAATTTTATGAGTCTTTTGTTTAGTCTGGTCTGGTGTCAAATTCTGTTTCTCTTGGAACTCAGCTTCACACAGTCACCAGAAAATGACACTTGATCAACACGGGGACAAATCTCCAGATGGCTGGGAACGAGAACTCAAGGCAGAATGTAGTTTATTAGCCTTCTATCAGGGAGTTTGACTAGACATGACCATGGCCTTTTATTCAACATTTTTATTGTCACTAAAATTCAGGTTAGTGCAAACTACACTCAAATGTAATTTGAAATTACATGTAATTAAAAGTCCCAAATGCCACTTTAAATTACACGTAATTAAAATACCCAAATCGCTGTTAAATTTGTAATTAAATTACGTAATTTCAAATTACCAATTACAAATTACCAATTACAAATTATTGGCTCAATTGCAATTTAATATATGAAAATAGGTAAGTATTATTTATTGAATTTTGGAACATTTTTGCAAGTGTGAACTGGCTAAGTACAAGTACAAGTCTGTCAGTTGTCAAGATCAGTGGCTTAACGCGAAATCATGTACTTTATACTGATTGGCAATGGTCAATGTTTTTTTTTGACAACATGCATGTTCCAATGAAATTGAGTTAATTTTTCAAAAAATTAAATTCGGAGCTAAAATGCTATTAATCACAAATTATAAATTATATTTAATTACTCTTCATAAGTCAAATTATAATTACAAATTACCAATTACATTTGGGCTCCAAATTATGTAATTAACAATTACGTAATTTATTACGCATCGTAATTTCCAATTACATGTAATTTACTCAGCCCTTCAAAAGTTATATAAAAAACTGTTCCGATTGATTTGCTATGTTTTCTGCAATGTACTGCTATCACTATAAATAGGCAAGGCAGATTGTATGGTCGTGTCCGAAGTTTTTTCCATAGTTTATAAATTAGTAGTAATTTATTCTTAGAAAACTAAGCATTTTCTTGCTTGCTGCAAAAAAAAAAAGTTCTCTGAACACCCATTTTGTATATCTCCGTGTTGTACATACAGAGCATTATGTGCAATTTTTGCCTTAAACTAGGATGCGATGGATTACAGCGAATTATGTACTTATGTACATAGAATTCAATGCTAACCAAACACCATGGTACCAAACATTTACATACAGAACATACAGTAAATGTACTAATGTACTATAGAAGCAGGGTTTGTTCGGGTTCACTGTTCTTTTGCCGACACAAAAGTCATGAAATGAAACATTTCAAGTAGGTTTGGTATATTATGACTTATGATTATGACACTGAGACAGCAGCAAGCAGCATTAGGATTTCATCGAACCTCGAATCATCCAACTTTAGGTGAAGCTTACCTACAGACCTACAGTTAATTCATATAGTCACAAGCAGGAGCAGGTCACAAGACATTTTAACGGGTATTGAATTATCCATTTTAGTTGCTCCGTGACAGGACGTTCGTGGGCTTCAGGAATGTGAGTTGAA
Source organism: Ceratophysella granulata (assembly GCA_034694905.1). Lineage (NCBI taxonomy): Eukaryota > Metazoa > Arthropoda > Collembola > Poduromorpha > Hypogastruridae > Ceratophysella > Ceratophysella granulata. Next base: position 30,490 of record JAQFYU010000128.1, on the reverse strand, counting down.
CTAAACAAAAGCTGTGTGCGTCATTTCAGCCCGACGTGACTTTCGGGTTTCGGCTTGGCCTTAGTTTCCAGTTTCCAATTCTACTTAATTTGATAATTCACACAATCTGTTATTTTGAATAATTAGTGGTTTAACCGAGGACGAGCACCGATAAGCACAAAATGGCTGAAGCTGGAAAGAAGATGGACAGTGAAGGCGAACAGACCCAGTCCAGTTCTGCTTCAAATAACAACGACAATAAAAAGAAGCGATTTGATGTCAAGAAGGTAAAATATCGATAAAACGGTTATAAGGGCGTAGAACCAATTAATTAATTATAACATGATACGTCCTTGGAAAGGTCATTTTAAGTATGTTCAGGAAATGCAGCTCTTATTTGGGACTGAGGTCCTTAAGGGTCCCAAATTGACAATCAAACATGCTGTTGCTAATGGCAACCACCTATTGTCTATACTAATATTCTACATAGTATAAATTATATCTGCCAGCTAGTTTTACATGCTATTAACAAAATGCATTACTGTATTAGCATGGGAGCGGACCCGTTGTCTATTGCAACAAAACAATTTGTTGGATTGTCGATTTGGACCCTTAATAAGGGCCTCAGCCATAAATAAGGGGCAGGGTACCTTGACAAAAGTTTGTCTGGCGCCCAGTAGGGTAGGTGGCAGTGGGCTATTTCAGCAGCATGAGACGTTTTGTTTACGTTTTCCCAAATCGAGCAACAAGACCAGCCAGGGTACTTACACTTCCACTAGTTTGTTGTTTGTTGTTGCAATAACGGGCACCGTGAACAACTTTCCCATGATGGGAAAGAACTCGTTCTCTAATTCTAAAACCAGCTAGTGTCACTACCGGTTCAGGATCAGCCGAAAAGAACAAACCAGTGCAAGTGCAAGTACCCTGATAAGTGATAAGAGGTACATTGTACATTTCCTGAACACACTCAAAAACGCCTTTGTTGTTCCAACGACGACGTTTGCAATGTCAAATTCTACTCCCCTTTACCACTTGCGTTCCGAATTTCGTAGACTCCAAACCCTCTTGGCAGGATTAACCTCTATATCTCCATTACAGATGAACGCCGTGGCTTTTTGGGCTTGGGACATGCTTGAGGACAATTGCGCTATTTGTCGGAATCACACGATGGACTTGTGTATCGAGTGTCAGGCCAACCCGACCAGCAGTGCGTGCACTGTTGCTTGGGGTACTTGCAATGTGAGTATTTATACATTAATCATTCGGTTCGGTCATATTCCATTGCCGGTGACCAGTTACCGATAGAATTTGTACAGGATTCTTTTCAATCATTGAATCCTGTTCCACAGCACGCGTTCCACTTCCATTGTATTTCTCGTTGGTTGAAAACTCGTCCAGTCTGTCCACTGGATAACGGTCCGTGGGAGTTTCAGAAGTATGGTCGCTAAAAGTCTCACCTTCCGGACTTGTTCTGAATTTTCTGAAGAAATCAAGATCGTTTGAATACAGAGCTCTCAAATCATAAAACAGTATCGATGATAAGGAAATACAATTCTTCAGGCTAATGTATTAATACATTTTTTAACTTTTTTAATCCATGTTGATCCAATGAATAAATATACCACTGAATCTAAGGGAAATTAAGTGCCAATTTTCAGCTGATTTCCAAAACAAATGAATCACTTTGGTTATTTATTCAACGAAATTGTTCATTTCACCGTCAAAAGACTTGGTTCCTTCTCTCCAGAAGCCAAGCCAGCGCCAATAATACTAATAATACTACTAATAAAACTAATAATTAACACTTAAGTATCGCAATTCAGCAAGTATTCAAGGCTCTCCACCAACTGGCGCTGGATTTCACTAATTATAATTATACATTCTGTGAGCACCCCCTTGTCAAATTAGAAATTAAGTGGAAGTTTAAATAATGATTTCATTAAAATAAAGAATCCCATAAAAAAATTGATGAATTGTCATCATTAGTATTCACATGAATGTTGTGTTGTAATTTGTAATTTGTAATCATGAACTCGTTTCTTTCGGTGATTCGTCATTGCGTCACACACGTCACATTCAAACGGCAAATGCGGCACTGACTACTGACACACAAGTGGGATGATTACAGAATAGAGACTTTTTAGATTTACAAAATGTAGGTAAGAAAAGTAATTAAAAAAAGAAAACTAATGATTTAATTTGTGTTTTTATTTTTTATAATTACTTTTAATCGTGTTTTGCCTCATTTTAGTTTCTGCTTATTGAAATGTAAACTTTAACATCAAATCTAACCTGATTAATTAAAATTAAGAATTCCAAAAATTTACTGAAAAGGATATGACTTTTTAAATGGTATCTTAACTGGCATTTTGAATGGAGGCATTTATATTCTTAGGGGATCATGTTGTTGCTAGGCCCGACGACGGAACAGTTCAATCTGAATGAAGACAGTGTTGTTTGTTTGGGTATTTATTTTTATGAGTCGGCTTGTCAGTTTGCGGTCCAGATTCAAATTTCGATTTCTCAGCCTCATTCATTCCACTTTTACCTTTTATTACTTCGCGACTCGTTCATTCGTTCGGTGAGGAGGCTTCAACTGCGTCAGCGTCAGAGTCAAAGCCAAAAGTTGAAGTCAATTATTTTGTATTTTATAGAAACGTTGTGTAAACTTACGAGGTCAGTTAGCTAATTCGGAGTTAAGTGAACTGCGATGGCTGGAGCGGGAAATCAGATGGACATTGATGACGAGGAGGTCGAGACCCCTTCCTCTTCAACTTCAAAGTGTGGCGAGAAGAAACGATTCGAGGTCAAAAAGGTAAAACCTATTTATAAAATATACATAAATTACATTGACATTATAGCAATCAATCATCAGTTCGCTTAGCTCCCATTCGTTAGTGTTTGTTTGACGGGGTTATGGTAGGGTAAAGGAGGAACACTAACAAATAATGGTCCTGGTGATGGCTGATGATGATGACAGATGACGATGACACATGACATGACGCCATAAACAGATAATATGGTGAACATTCATGTCATGTGTCCCAAGGATGTCATGTGATGTCAACAGTCAACATCAACATAGCTATGGTGGATTGGACCGAAGACCGAAGGGTCCGCATGAAACTAAATCCGTTGCCAGTAGGCTAGCTGGTAATGAACCTTGTGACCCCTGATAGACATTTACAGAGAAATGACCCTCGTAAAAGTTGCTGTACTCGTCAAGATAAACAACTTTGACTTTTGTTAAAAAACTTTCTGCAGAGTGCTTTGATTGGTTCAGGTCATAGGTCAAAGCAAAGTCGACAGCCGACTATTACAACGTGATAATAGTAGGTTATGGTCCTATCTAATGTGACCAACTTTAATGTTAATAACTTGTCTCGCGGCAAATTTAATGTATTCTACTGTATAATATGCTTGTAGTTGAAGCTAAACAGATTTATGGCTCAGAGATAAATGTTAAGTATTTGAAATTGAAAAATGGTAATATGAATTTGCTTATCTGTACGAGTACACCAACTTTTGTGAGTATAATTTTTTGTAATGTCAAGGGACTCAAGCTCAAGGTTCCATACCAGCCTACCGGAAAAGGAGTAGTTTTTCCTACGAGTCTAATGGTCTAATCCACCCAATGACATTGACATATGATGCATATGCATAAAGACTGCCATTCAAGTGTGTACAGAAACGTGACACTACATGAGTTCCACTCCCAGTCCTCAGCCCAGGTATTCATTGTTCAAGAAATCTTCCAATTCCAGCAGTTGAGCTTTTGATTTTGGGCCAGAATGACCCTAACAAACGTTGCAATAGATACCAACTAGTCAAGATGATAGTAAACGCTTGTTTATGCAACTTTCGTGAACGTCGTAGAATGCTCGGTCGGAAGCTTGCCAGACTCCCTGGTCTGGGTCTCTATCCAACCTCGAATTTCCGGGAAGATGGACAATACAGCGAATATAATAAACCTATTTGTTTTTTTAGTGGAGTGCCGTGGCTCTTTGGGCTTGGGACATTGTTGTGGACAACTGCGCTATTTGCCGGAACCACATCATGGACTTGTGCATCGAGTGTCAGGCCAACCAGGCCTCAGCCTCATCGGACGAGTGCACTGTTGCTTGGGGGGTTTGCAATGTAAGTATTGAATTGTGCTTTATTCAAATCAGTATTCCCTGCTAAACATTCTAAGTCAGGTCACCAGTCGGAATGCGGAAGTCCGACATTGACATATTTTCTTTATTCCTGATTCCATAGCATGCATTCCACTTCCACTGTATTTCCCGTTGGTTGAAGACTCGTCAAGTTTGCCCATTGGACAACCGTGAGTGGGAGTTCCAGAAGTATGGTCACTAAACTGCTCGTCTCAATTTCCCCAATGAAATCTCGCACGTATTTGGATCAAAATCTAAACCATCAACTGAATTCATAAAATTTTGCCAGTTGATGTTGCTGTACTAAATCAGACAGGATAGTAAAAGCTTTGTAATATTTCTATTCATACACTCCATACTGACTTGTGTGCAATTCAACTTCTTATTTCAGTTTTAAGTTGTAGTTTAATCTAGTTTCTAAATCTAAACTGAATTCAAATTCAGCCCAAGAATAGAATGTGCAAATGATTGAGGAAGAGCTAGGAAGCCCATTGGTTGTGCACTCAGTTCCAGCGCGTTTCGCATCATAATGCCAAAGAAGTTCAGGTGGACAATGGATGTCGACTTTAGGTTGAATACTTAATGCGTATTTCATATCCATAGCTGGGGAACGTCGTCATTGCCTCGTCTTGCGCATTACCATACCATACGAATGACAGCTATTTGCAAAAATGCACAATACAGAAATGCACTGGACAAGAAATTCTTCGCTACCGTTTCCATATTTATTCCATGTTCAGAAATAGTTTCATTTGTCAGTTACGTTTTATTTCACGTTTTATTGTAAATTGGAATGTTCACATTACTAATTACTTATGTAAAATTATCGTTTCTTGTAATTAAAAATAGGACCCAAACCCAAAACCTTTAGAAAGGTGAAAATGTTTATGAAATCCGAGTCCGCCTCCATAACCGAAACCGGGATAGAGTCCGCCAACATAAGGGGAACGATAGTAGCCTAGAGCGGGTCGTGGGGGTTGAACGACGGGTGCGGGTGCTGGTGGCTGAACGACGGGCGTTGGTGGGAGGGGTTGGGCTGCAGGCACAACTGGTTTCGGTGGGATCTTCACAATGATGATTCTTGGAGGTTGATCAACGGAGACTGAGGGTCGTGTCACTTGAACAGAGGTTCCTTCATCCGTTGTCTCCGTCTGAACAATCGTCGTTTTCCCTGGTTTTCCCCCGCTGGACACGTAGATTGGACGAACTTGTGGGCGAGCCAACAGGCTGTCCACGTCCAGTTTCACAGAGGCACTGGATTCAGCGGATATAGAAGTAGTCTTTGCGCCGTTTTTCAGTAGGGGCAATACCAAGTGCATTGGACTCACCTGTATAAAATGAAATTGGAAAATTAGTCAATTTGTAAGCGACAGTTGAAGTAGCACCTTGATTGCGCGATATTTTCATTTATTGCATTGCTTACGTGGAATTCTCTTCGGTATCCCGCCGAGTTGGATGCTTCAATAGCTGAAAGTGCTGCGCGAAATTCCAGCAGACCCACACTGTCAACTGCAATGCATCTCACGGCTCCATATCCGGGACACGGGCCAATCACGCCAAAGTCTCTGACATCCGTTGGAAGTACACCGTAAGGTCGCATGCACAGCTCTTTGGGAACACATGCTGCAATGTCGGCGAACATATCCTGGAAACACGGAAATATTGATAAATTACTTTTGAATTTTTCTAACCTTCAAATGGTGACTTTCATCAAACTTGTAGGAGACTTACTTGTGAGCCAGGATAGGGTCCATCGAAGCAGCAAGTTTTGAATTCAGTTCCACAAACTAAATCCGAGTATTGTACAACTTGAAGCGTATACAATCCAACTTCTCCAACACATCTCTGCAAACATCCGCAGTTGGGAACAGCTTCAGCAGCATCAACTCGGATCGGTAGAACTTCGAAACCAAATCGACGCGGTGGGACAGGCAGATCACCAATTGGACGCAGAATTGGAGTTGGAGGTTGGACCGAACCCAGGCTCAATGATCCAATGGACTCTGATGCACTCAAGCTGTTCACGCTGTTCACAGAACCCGTTGTTTCGTAAACAGTTCGGCCAGGAATGTGAACCTCATAAGTTCCAGCCACCCCAGGTGACTCATCTTCAGAAGTTGTACTGAATGAAGAAGAGGATGAAGAAGTGGCTACGGCTGAACCGTCTTCCGACTCGTGATGGACGTGGATTCCGTTTCCATAAACATGCGTCTCCCGTTGACGTCGATGACCTCCATGATGGTGGTGGTTAGAGTAGTACCGACCTCCGCGATGACCGTCGTTCGCCTCCGATGATACCAGAGTGAAGACTAGGCAAAGTGACAGGATGGTCCTTGAAAAACAGTGAAATCTGAAAAAGAATTAATTTTAATAATTAATATAGAATTCGTTTTTTTCACAGAACTAAGGCATAATCAGTTTAACTTACCTCATTCTCGCAGAAAAATCAGTAGACTAGTTTGTGTCACGTATAAAAAGGTCCAAAAATTTTAAAATGGTTTAAATTAGGTTGAAATCCAGTTAGCTAGAGTTTCGGATGACGCTAACTGGAAGAAACTTTAAAACACCAGCGAAGAGCTAAGAACTATGTTCCTGTCAGTGCGAAAATGAGTACAAGACTGAAGTCAGGCCTTCAATGCGTCCTCCTTTTATTAACTATGGTGTATTTAAATTAGCAACTCGAATAATGTCTTTGAATTGCAAATATGCTAAAAAGCGACAGAAAAACGGCCAATACTAAATTTGCATGGAATTTCAAATAGATTGGATTTATTTATGATTTAAATGCTACATTCCACAACTAGAATAGTTTTGAATAAACCACCACAAGAGTTATTAGTTGACATTGACATTGACAGTTGCATTTGCACAAAATCTATCTTTTAGAACCAAAAAAATCAGCTACATATAAAGAATTCAACGACCAAGTAAGTAAAGGTATGCATTGTTAGTATTCTTGAAGAAGAGACTAGAGTTATATCCACATAGGTTATAGGTTATGCATGGTGCTGAGGATTAGTCGAGTAATACAGATTTGGTGCAGCATCCTAAAAAACGGGTATTCCCTGAATTCAAAACTTAACACAGGTCAAATGTCTAGATTTGACCGTAAAAAACAAATAGGTAACTTAGTAAATTGCCAAGTACGTTGACTTAAAAACCAAAACGAGATTCTTCAACAACTATAAAAATGTGTTTCCTTCTACACAGCGCGTATCGTCTATCAAATGGTTCACCACCAACCGACCGAGATTATGCAGGAATCCCGAAATCCCGAATGCATTGACTTAAATTGAAGAAATAACAAACCCCAAACCCCAAATTCCAAACGCGTACAAATTATGAGGAGGAGAAGAAGAAGTTCAAGGCTCTATTCAAATCAAAATCCGCAGCGAGAGCAATTCTTCGCAAATGTTCCACATTGCTCTCTTCTCCGAGAATGCCACGGAGTTGGGAGATGCAGCGTTCAAGCTCAACACTTAGGTCATTGGCCGCTGGTTCCGTCATCGGAGCCTCAGCGGCTGGATTCTCTCCATGGGCATGTCTATGGAGGTGATGGTGGCGATGTCGATGGTGATGATGATGTGTTCGATGACCACCCGTCGATCGGCGGACCATTGGAGCCTCTTCGCCTATGTTAACAACATTTGTTTTACAAATTTGCGAATCAAGCCGTGATATTTGCAATGTGCTTCAGCAGAACCTAACCTTCTTCATCTCCAGCTTCACAGCAGCGATGTCGATGTCCGAGTGAGGGAGAGCACTGTGGAGAAGAAGTTGGGGACGAAGATGACGAGGATGAGGGCGAGTCGGGCACGAGCATGTAGCGTGGACAGTTCAGAAGCTCATCTTGAGTTGAGAAAACCTTCCGACTAATACATAAAAACATTGCATTTCATTTAGTGAACCGCGCACTAGCGAATAAATTCAAGTTCTCACATAAACTCACTTTGGTTTCGACCACATTGTCACATCGTAGACTTCCATTTGCAACTCTGGAGTAAGTTCCTCAAACAGTTCTCGTCCCATTACGTCAGGATTCAAAGCGATGTACTCCATGCAAGATCCCTGAATCCACAATAAGAAAATTAGTTCTTAATTCTTTAAACCGCGATATTTAATCGTGGTAAATATATATAATATATGTTAATCTTTACCCTCAGTGTCCGAGCATTATACTGATCCGCCATTGAAAGCAGAAAAATTACAGAATTCTCATCCAAGTGTCTCATCACGAGCTCCTGTTCACAGGTCAGCTTCAAGGAATCCATTTCATATCTGCATTTGCATTTCAAGAGTCATTGAATTATAGGGCTCATGTTTGAAATACTTTTTTTTTTGCATGAGGCAACTTTACTGACTAGAAAATCCACTACTTCGTGATTTGGAATTTGTAATTTTAATTTCTTGTACTCAGTTCAGGGCATTTTAGTTAAATCCTTTGCTCGACTTACTTGTCAGCAAGTGCAATGAGGTCCGTAAACGTCTCCAAAGTTTTATTTTCCGAGTCAGAAATCTGGCCAGTGTAAATGTATTTCAGGAAAAGCTGAAATACCGGAACCGAAGAGTCGTGAATAACAATTCGCCTGTGAAACGCAAGTAAGATCATTGTATTGTAATTTGCATAGATTTCAGAAACATTGACCCTGCATAGCTGAGCTGTGCTACTTAGCATGCATTTTTGAGCCGTACTTTTGAATGGACTCCTTCATTCCAGAGAGCAGAGCACGACGGAACCAGTCACACCGAGAAGCTACGATAACTCGATGGGATGGAATTTCAAGTTTCTCTGCATCTATTCATATAACCATTTTCTTAAATCTACGAATTCCATTGACTATACCTGTTGAACGCAGTGCCAAACTCACCTTGCACAATCTCAAAAACCATATCAGAAAAATGAGAAGAATTGTACAGCTTCGCAGCATTGAGGGCAAGGACGCTCAGTTTAGACGGTTTTGGTGTGCAAATATTGTCAACCACGTTTAACTGCATTCAAAATCACAAATTGAAATGTATTAGGATTAGTAGAGGTTGATGAACTTCGCTCCATTTATTGCCTACCTCGTCCATTTCTGACAAGTCCTTCTCCGTAGCATCGATCTTGTTCTTCCGCGGCAATGAGTTTTCGTTAGAATTAAGGCCGGTGGTATTAGACCCTAGATTGGCTTCAGGACGAGATTCAGGACCACATTCGCATTTCTCGGCTCCGGCTCCAGGCTCAGTAGTTTCTGCGGTGGTTTGATTCACTTCCAAGAGTTTGAGGTTGATGAGACTCTGATGAAATTCATCTCTCTGAACTAAATCCGAGAGAATCGTGAAGAAACGCTGAAGCCTTCGTCGTTCCATTCGAAGGTGATGCACGGTTTGACACTGCAGAACAAAGAAAATCGGTCATTCGAATTACTCGATCCAATGTTTAATGTTAATTTAAGTTAGGTTAGGTTGTTTCGTACGACTTGTGAAATCGCAAGCTGTAGGCAAAACTTGAAGTCTTTCCACTGAAATCTGTCGTCAAATGCGATCATGATTTCTTCAAGACGTAAAAGAAATACGGGCAGCTCTTCCAACAATTGCTCCAAGTTCCTGGCCACGCATCGAATTTTGACGGCGTCATTCATTTCTTCAAAATTCTCTCTGAAATCAGAACATGACGGGTTAACGACAACCCAAGGTTTGCAAACTGATAATTGAATACCGGCTTACTTTTTTTGGGCAAGATACAAGTATATTTGGGCCACTTGGTTTTGAACGCCATGCAGCTTCATGACTTCTCTTTTACGAAAAATCCCGTACAAGACCTCAGTCAACGTCTCTTCGTTCGTATTCGAAGGTGTTGCTGTAGCTGGGTTAGTACCAACTGAAGCATTTGGGATCGAACAGTAGAAGGATGGTGTTCCAGTTGAATCATCTTGCCAGCATCCAAGTCCAGGACATTGAGTGCCAGCGGTGGCGGTTGGTTGAGTTCCATTTGCAAACTACAGAATCACAGAATCGATCAATATCATCACTTCAAGATTGATAGAATGCTTAAGGATTGATATTTTTAAAAAATTGAGTGCTTGTTCTTACCTGAGTCGACCAACGAATCCAGATATCATTACAAGCATCTCGAGCCTCCTTCATCATATGCGATAGAAATTCTAGCAGAATTTCGATTTCAGGCGCAACATGGGCAGCAATATCATTCCTCTCTGCTGGCTTGACAGTTGAAAAATCACTCTTGACATTCCGAAGCAGGGCTACAAACTGCGTGAGTAGAATAGGCAGCCGAGTCTTAGCGTAGCGTAAGATTTCAAGCCTTTCATTTCGTTCAAGCCGATGTGCCTCTTCTCCATAAAGGACACAGAGCTCAACGAGTTTCATAAAAGCCACAGCAGCATGCTGGAGAGCCACTTTGACTACAATACAGAATCGACAAGGATTCGTTACTGAGTTTTCCTGAAAGGATTGCGTCATTTGTTCAGCACAAGTATGAACTTCGTTCACCAGTTTCATGATCTCTGAAATAGAATCGAGCATTGCAATTAAAAATTAAATGTCAGTATTCACGTGGCGTTGGATGTGCAAATCATGCAATAGAATGACGACTTACTCTGTTTCAATGCGGTTCTATGCAAATACTCCCGACACATGTGAACAAAGTCCTTTGACATGCTGGGTGGGGCGAACTCGATGCAGCGAGTTGCAGTTTCTCGAAGCAGATTGGAAGGAAGGCTCTGAGAATAGAGAAAATGAAGAGCGGTGTCCAGGACGTCATTCGGTAGTCCCTTGAGCTCATCCGGCTTCCCATCACTCAGTTCCATTATCACGGAATGGATCTTGAACTAATACAAGAAATCAGACAGTACAGGCGATTGTCGCATATAATCAACATACTTACTATCTTAAAGTGTTGCTGCACTTACTTCCTTCTCTCCACCGAAATATGCATGCGAATCACTGGACTCCTTTCCTCCAATGACTTCCAAATCTGAGAAGTATCCATCGATCAAAGCCGGATGGAAGGAGAATGGGAAATCCAACGGTGGGTGAAGCGGAACTGTTTGTTGACATTGAATCATACACCATCCTTCAAAGGTGAGAAGCATCATGTCCCTTGGAACTGGACGGTCAACCCAAAATTCGAACATATGACCCGACACAGCTCCCATTTGAATTGAAGCACCCACAAAGGGATACACCACTTCGTAGCAGTCACATTGAAATAAGGGGAAAGCTTGGTCAACCTCCGGTCCAAGTTCCCAGCGTATCTCCCCATTTTCTTGAAGCGTAAATATTGCTCTAAATACAAAAATAGACAAGGAATTAAGGAGTAGACAACAATAACAATAGTTGCGATAGGTGGGATTGGCATATATAATTCAATACGAACGTGTGAATCAGGTTGGTTTACATGTATTTAAAATATTTGGTTCGGTGTGTCATAGCTTCGAATACCTTAATCTGTTAAGTACCGCTTATCATATCAGCAGCTTCGTACTATTTATTTGGCAAGAGCTGAGCTTAGTTAATTCATTTATAAAAGTTTTATCCGCCAGATTGAAGGCTTAGTGAAACTAGATAACATGGCTGACGCAATTTACTGAATTGAGGTTAAAATTCACCAATTAATTTAGGAATAATTCGTGTTGTTTTGACTTACCCTTCTATTTTAGTTGGAGGTGCATTCCGTGAACCCGATATATTGATACATTCAATTATCTGCAACAGACAACAGGTAAAATTACATTTATTTGAACATTGAAACCAAAATATTAGTTGTAATAACATGGACCAGCTGCCAGCCTTATTTGGCAACGCTGTAGAACATGTCTTACCTTCCAATTCCCATGAAATGCTTCACCCGACATCATTGAACCAAGTAAAATTCCAAATTCGCACTGGTGACTTTGACTTGTCACGAAAGATATCACTCTCAATGTATGTATTTATGTTGTGTACATCCAGGAGGTCGAGGGTCAAGTTTTAACAACAGGCCACAGTTACTTGCGTCATATCAATTAATTTCTTTCAATTCTAAATGCTCAGAGCTCTGTAGAATAGAATATAAACTTTGATTAGATTATATTCGGGTCTCTGTTCTGTTGATGTAATGTCCAAGTAATTTTGCAAATCCATGCAGACCAGTGTTGTGTATGTTAATGTGCAAAACAGATGGTTCCTCTTACCTGTCGCGAAACTTGATAGCTTTGTGGTTTAGCTTGTTAGCAGTAACGAACAACGAGTGAATGTTTTGTGGTGAACTTTCCTTGGGAAAGGCTTGAGTGGAATAGTGCAGAAAATTACAAAATCAATTGTGAGAATTTGAGGACTGAGCTGGAAAAGTGGGTAAGGAAGTAGGACAGTCGATCTCGTGTCTCGTCAGATGTTCCAGCTTGACCTACTTACACGCTCTGTTTCTTGGGCCACACACGGACACAGCCACATACAGCATAGCATACAGCAGCAGCACAGAAGCTCCTTTCACCACAAGGTCTACATTATACAATATACATACATTCATAATGCATTGAATATACCACATATCCACAAGGCAGCATATAAAGACAAGTGAAAGCTCTTCGTGTATTCTTTTAGAAAACAAGAGAAAATGAAGTGAAAGTCAGATCAGAACATGGCCAATGGCCAAGTAAACTGACATGTAGAGTCCAGCATATCACATGTATGTAGAAAGTGGAAGCTGCTGCATTGCATGGTCTTGCCCGTCTTGCCTGTGTGGAAGCGTGCCTTTATTCTACACAGGCCTTCCAAATGTCAACTCTTGACCTTTGCGTCTTGCATGTGCATTGTGCATATTGAATTGAAGGTCCAAGCAGCTTTTTACTCAACCTCACCGTGATTTAATCATTTCCATTTCACTCGTCGGGTGTTGGATGTTGGATCGCATATTCAATGCTTATGAGTGAGTAAGTTTCGAAATGAACTTAATTGGTCCATTTCGGGGAAATGCTTTACGTGCGAAAATATACATTTATTATGCAAATTTATCCTCCAAGTTTTCTCCAATGAAAACTTGTTTTAAAAGAAAACGCTGCAATTCAAACTGGGTGGAGTATAAAGCTGCGTGTGAGTTATATTCACGCCTGGCACTGTTTTTGATGTGTAGAAAACGATTTCAACCATGGTGAAAGACCGTTAAACCAAAAAGCGTTATCATGCGTCATTTTGGAACGAGCAGAAATCCATCCATGTTACAAAATTAGAGAACTTGCACTTGTTTATATTCATTTTATATGTGTGTGTATGTAGTTATGGAACTCAAGCCGAACGAAGCAGCAGAAATAATTTCGACGTGTGCATCATCTTCAGCCGAGGTTACACCACCGAAACATGATCCTGAAATAGTGAAAGCATGGGAGAAAATCCAGGAAGACCTTCGGCATAAAATAATTACTGAAAATACTGAGGCTTGGCAAGCTGACCTCACGTAATTTAAGCATAGACACTTATTTACATGATATATTTAACTTGAGTATTTAGTAATTTTTTGTTCAAACAGAAAATTGAAGCTAATTGGGGGGTTAGACATTTCGTACCCAAAAGACGCCCATTCCCAAAGTTCCTGTACAGCATTTACTGCGTTTGTGATTTGTTCCTTTCCCGAACTGGAGATCGTATACCAGGATGTACAAAAAGTTCAGCTTGATACGCCATACGTTGCTGGTAAATTAGTGTATTTTTGAAATAAAAGCAAATTCGTAACGTTTAATTTATTTTGTATTATTTTCCTCAGGATTCCTTGCATTTCGTGAATCCGCAGCCCTTCTCACACTCGTGGAGAAAGTACGGAGTGAAAGTCCCGAATTTACACCTGACCTTCTCATGATTGACGGAAACGGGATTTTGCATCCACAGCAATGTGGCTTGGCCTGTCACATTGGATACCATACAGGAATTCCGACACTTGGCGTGGCCAAAAACTTGTTTCATTTAGATGGAATCAAAACTGAGAAGAGTGAACTACAAACACTGTCTAATAAGACTGGTGATTTCATTTATATACGGGACCCTAGTAGCTCCAAAATTCTAGGAATGGTGAGTGCTAACAATTTCTGAGATCAATTTATTGTGCAGCCGGGTCAGGTTTTGGTTTGACGCAATATCGAACATCGAGGTCGAGCGATGCTTTCAAATATAACTTCTAGTTTATTTCAAAAGAAATAATTTGTCGTACCGCGAGAAATGCCATCTTACACGTAATAGTAATTAATTGGTAATACGTTTGTTGAAAGTTACAAAATATTGGAAATAGTTATAGGAGCAAACAAATAATAGTGTATTCATAATCTAATTATTATCGTTGGGTATTCTAGGGTACTTACTAAAAGCCTATGTACTTGATTGACAGGCGTTGAAGACAGGAGACGAGGCGAAAAATCCTGCATACGTGTCCATAGGACATAAAATAAGTTTGGAGAGTGCAAGAAAGGTTGTCCTAGCTGTGTCCAAGTTCCGAGTACCTGAGCCAATACGCTTTGCAGATGGAATATCCCGTGAATTTGTACGAAATGCGAACCCGGAAATAGTGAATAGTGGTACGAAAAAACTTAAATCCAAGGACACTAAAAATCATACGGAAGATTAATTTTTCTCTGCTGAGCAAACTTTCGTAATGCGTCGAATTTGGACTGAAGAGAATCAATGTCATCACGAATTGCTTCATTATTGGCTATCATTTGTTCAATATCCGTTTGTTCCACCGTCTTGTCAGTGTCCAAAACGTCCCGTTGTTCAATCCGTTTTACCCGACAGCTAGAAATACATTATAAACGCTTGATTGATAGCTGAATCGTCTAAAGCTATTTTAAATTTTAATATACTTAAGTTGAAATTGCTAAAATATATTTACCTGGCGGCATAGCCCCGATTTTTCAGCGTTCGTCGTCTTTGTTTCATCCGAAGGATTTCATCTCGAGAAAGACCACGCATTTTTAAGGTTCGGTTCAGGTCACGTACGGAAATCGTCACAAGTTCATCGTCAGACATGACCTCCATTCCGGCACACATTGACGGGGAATGCATTTGGGGAAGGGACATTCTTCCCTGTAAATTCAGAATAAGAAGTAAGAAACTTGAACTCGTGTTTTGGGTTCAATTTACTCAAATCAATGGAAAACTTACACGAATATTCCCGTGATCCTTAATCCGTCCGCCCGAGGAAGAGTGATTTCCGTCGTATGACATTTTGAAATTAATTTTGGATGAAAGTTTTGTCAGTTGAGTCAATGAATCCCACTTCCTTTGGACGTTTGAGTGAGCAGATGTTGACTCGGGAAGGAATATTTTCCAAATAAACGAACGAGAAGCCCTGAAAAATTGCAAGTCATTTTGTTCAAGGTTCAGTTCTCCCCCTTTTGACAATCGCATCTTCTCACAGGCATACAAAATACAACGAAACTCAAAGCTTATGAAGATTGGCTGTCTAGTAATGGTTTCTGGGTTCTGGGCTGCGATCGAAACTCGAGCTCTTTTGCCTGAAGCTCGTTCACACCACTCACTTCTCTTCATTTTATCTTCAGAGATGTGTTACACATTTATAACGATTGTATCATCAAAAGCTACAGAACAGATCAGACTTCAAGCTGTAGCGCAATGAAAACATGAATGCGAGCAATTTCTTCATACAAAATACAAAATATAAAAAGCTCATTGCTTCTGATTTAAGATTCGGATTCGGGTCATTTGCAGCTAGGGCGCAGCAAGTGATGAATTCGATTTATGTAGTGATAATACAAAACAAAGGCTTCGATTCGGTTAAGATTTATTAAGACCAGTACAAAAACCAAAAATCTGACCATCACCAAACTTAAACGTTAAAATTTCTTCAATTATTGAGATACTCTAGTACGGAAGTCAAGCAACAAGCACATTTTCATTAAAATTTATTTAAGAATTTGAACATGTGTAAAAAAAACCTGATTCTTGGATTCTTCACATTGTCTGCTGACCTAACTATCCATTTTGTGCCCGTACCTTCTATACCATATACTGGAATCCGCTATGCTAATAATATAATTCCGCAAGCTAAAGAAGAAGTAAGAACAACTTTCAAACATGTTTCTTACCTTATGTAAACTTGAGCGTGGGTAAATTTCCGATTGTAGACAAGTCACAAGAATTACAGTATTTGTTATAGGTTGAGCCAGTAGCTAGCCCCAAGCAACTGTGGTACTATAGTGTAAAATTAATTTCCCGTCTGAACCAAAACATTCGTACAAATTCCGAATTAGCTGATCTGGGGAGGGAGCGAAGGCTTGATTCACGAAGAAGAACTGTAAAAAAGTAAACAATTAGCAATTGAATCATTTAACATTGTGTAAATCAAACGCAAAATCGAAACTGCAGCAATATTTTAGCACAACTGACAAAAGCACTACACTACACTTACCAGACTCTGTTCGCGTTCCAGACGCAGGTACTGCTTCGTAAATTGAATAATACTCGATATAGGTTTGTCCGGGTCAACTGTCCAAATCTTCTGTTTCAGAATTGGGGCGTCCCCAACTGGCTTCAATAGAACTTTAACTGCAAAATTATACAACAAAAGTTATCATCTTATCTTCAATTTGAATGACCTTGGAATTAGCAATGTTCTGCGACAATCACATTTTATTTATACAAGTAGATGATTATTTTTCAAAACTAAAGTATAGGATTTCTAAACTTACTTTTGTCACACGGTTTCTTAGATTCAGCTGTGGCTGGAGATGCTGGAATTGAGGAAATTGACGAACTTCTTTGTTTTTCAGTATTTTCTAAAGGTACTTGCAATTCTTGATCCTGATCCTGACTCCCTTCAATTGGCAGACTACTCGTTGAACCACTGGCATCAGCACTCTCCATCATAAGACCTGGCAAAAACAATGTGGTTACTCGTGTATTTTTGCATTGTCATTTCACTTTGTACCTTCCTTCGCAAAAATCCTTTATCTACTACTGGTAAAGAGCAGAGAGCAGACCATACCATCTGAGTCATAGAACATTCGTTCACTTGAGCAAACCCTCGCATATGATCAGCCAACCCACGGACCACAAGTAATACAATAGAGATAGAGTGGCATGGCTTATAATATTTTGGGAGGAATCAAAAATCAAAATCCACCCAACTATCAACAGAAACAGACTTCGTGGCAGTTGACACGAAGTCCTCAGAATTTCTTATAATATTCGGCATGTGTAGTCCAGTCCCGACGTATTAGTCAAGCTTCTGAGTTGCCAAATTCATAAGGATAAGCTGTAAAATAATACTAGGAATTTTTCGGTATTACCCATACCCACGCCTAGTTTTTTCTGACTTTCTCCATTATTCTAATATTTTAGTTTACATTGTCACAGCTTTTTGTTTCGAATTTGGAACCCAGGTGAAACTACTGCCCAGGTTTGAACAGAAAACGGAACAGTATTCAAATTCGGCAATTTTGTACAATAACGTAAGTTAACTTCTGATTTTTTTGCAGCTAAAATGTCTGATGACCCCGAGAAACCCGTGGACGTTGACGTAGAAGAATTGGACAAGAATTACAAACCACCGCCCCAGAAGACCATTGAAGAGATTTTGGAAGCTGACAAGGAAGATGAGAGCCTTCGACGGTACAAGGAAGCTTTACTGGGTGGTGCCGCTACGACTGGGAATATTGTTGTTGGTGAGGTTTAAATTAAAATCATAATTGCACAAATTACATATTATTTGCAAAATAAAATACAATTTTGTGCATATGTAATTTTGATGTTATCAGATGCAACTGACCCAAGACGAGTGATAGTGAAGAAGCTGGCCCTCATGGTGGAAGGTCGGGATGACATGGAATTGGATTTGAGTGGAGACTTGAGTGTTTTGAAACAACAGAAATTCAAAATCAAAGAAGGAATTCAATACAAAATCCGAATTGACTTCATTGTTCAACGAGAAATTGTACATGGGCTCAAATACGTACAAAAAACTTCTCGAAAGGGAATTCCAGGTACTTATTAAAATTTATGTATTATTAGATTATTTTGAATTATCATACGGTTTATTCGTAAAGA
Source organism: Ceratophysella granulata (assembly GCA_034694905.1). Taxonomy (NCBI): domain Eukaryota; kingdom Metazoa; phylum Arthropoda; class Collembola; order Poduromorpha; family Hypogastruridae; genus Ceratophysella; species Ceratophysella granulata. The sequence continues at coordinate 12,329 of JAQFYU010000128.1, read as the reverse complement.
TTGTCACCTCAACCTCTATGGCTGAGTAGGGATATACGGTCGGAAGTTAACTTGAGATGAATTAAAAATATCAGACTGTACGAGGGCTGATTGATAATTCCCGATCAATATGATGCCAAATTTCAATGACTTAGAGCAACAAAGGAGCAGCGTTTAAAAGTGACAAGGCGCTAGGCTCGGCTGATAAATTGTAGTAAAATATAAAATATATGAACATTACTTATCAAACGCCCCTCGTATAACTGGAATGAACACTAAACTAACGACAACAAAAATGTTAAACCACAAGTGGTAAGTACTGTATTTTTGCACAATTTGAACACTTTGAAGCGTACAAAGTAACTACTTACTGGGAGGTGCATCAGCCGTAGCCTTAATTGGGCCTAAAATTTCGATTTTGAAGATTCATGGACAATGGACAACAAGCTGACAACTTCACACAAATAACTCAATCATCTTAGCTTTCAAAATTTAAAACTCACCATTTTCACGAAAATAATTTAGTAACTTCTTACATCAAAACAATATATGTGACAAGCAGCTAATTTAACAAAAAAAACGGTATCTTTGAATTTGAATTCGATTTGGAAACAGATTCGTGCTGGATCTACATAGATTTCGGTGTTAAATCGCGATTTTAAAGAAAATTGTTTCAGCGTCGTATTTCGAAAATGGAACAAATTCAAAACTTTGGTTTCGATTTTAAATCTTGTGTTCTTAGGCAGGGAAAGAAATCATTTCTTTGAAAATTGTGGCTTTAAATCACGGATTGCAATTTACAACCTGTCATTTTGCTTGACTTTTAGTAGCCAGAGTTTTCGAGGCCTTAGTCAAGTATGAAAGTTCAGAAACACACAAACTAACGCCGAATAAGCAAATAGCAAAATATCAAATTATAGAAAGGACGGAAGACGGAATATGTCAACTAATCAGATTGTATTGTAATCTCTACTTCCGGTCGGGAATTTCAATTTTAACCCTAAATTACTCTTTAATTCCAGTTGACACGATGTCACCAATGGTGGGAAGCTACGCCCCAAAAACAGAAGTTCAGAGCTTCACAACGCCAACGGAAGAAGCTCCAAGCGGAATGCTGTTCCGTGGTGACTACTCCGTCACTTCCGTCTTCACTGATGATGACAAGAACATTCATCTCAAATGGGAATGGAAGTTTGAGATTAGCAAGGATTGGTAGGAAGGAGACAGCAGTAGTACCTCAAAACTCAACAAACGTCTTTTTGGAAAATTATCAATTTCAATCGGCTTTATCTTCCAAACCTATCTCCTTTTTGTTATTTTAAAAAATGAATGGCTTTTCTAGTTTTTTTCTTATTTGCTGCAAGAGAATTGCATTCAGTTCAGTTTTCAGTTCTCTGAATGTAGTTAAGTAGAATTGGGGTCTATGCCTGTGTATTATTGTATCATGCTTTAGCAAATACCGTCTACAGTGTCAGATGTCACATGTCACATCACTGGGAATGGGAAAAGACTTTATGATTGTACTTAAATCTTAAATACTTAAGTTACTCATCTCAAAATTGAAGGATTGTTAAATCTGAACCTGATTGCTGAGCAAAACTAGTCAACTTGATCAGCACAGTACAATTTAAACAGAACTTTTCGCCTGAAGAGAGTAACCTAACCAATAATATTACAAATTCTACTACTGGGAACAAAAAGAGATGAAATACTGAGAGAATTACTGGAAACAGAAAAAGTGCCTTACTAACTGATACGAGATTAAACTCAGAATCATTATCATTATTGAGAAATCCCAAAATGTACTCAGAATTTGTATAATACGTCATAATGTAATTTGATGGCTCAAAAATGTATACGGTTTGTAAATACCTGTTAACATACTGTTTCGCTTTTGTGAAACCTTTCCTTTGTTTATCAGTGTTTGAAATGAAGTCGTTCGTAAGGTGTAATTTGTTTTCTCGGTGTATTTGTATCTCTTCTTCTGTATCTAGATGTATGCATAAATATCTCTTCATTGAAATTCTTGGGTTATGTGCCAAATGCCAAAAGTGACTAAAATAAACCATTCATTTCATTGTTATTTCACACATGCTTTTGATTTGAAATGTTGACGTTGCGGCGTTATATCGTTTTTCAAACAACTGACACCTGACAAAGAAGAAGTAACTATTGAGTAATTTATACCGGCGTAAACATTGCTGATCTGATATTTTCTATATTTAGATTGAATCGATTCGAAAATTCCCAGCTGAAGAAAACCTTAAGTTTAATCGATGCGCAAATTCGCAACTAAAGAAAACCTAAAGTTATAATTCATGCGCTTCAAATTCAAACCAAAGGAAACCTGAATGATCCATCCGAAAATCCGAAACTAAGGAAAATATTAACTTTAATCGATTCGCAAATTCGCAACTGAAGGTAGCCCTAATAACTTCAATAAATTCGCAATTTCGCAACTAAAGAGAACCTTAACTTTAGACGATTCGCAAATTCGCTACTATAGAAAATCTTAATAGGTTTAATCGATTCACAAATTCGCAACTTTATTGTATTCACAAATTCGTAACTGAAGAAAACCTTACCAACTTTAATCGATTCGGAAATTCGTAACTGAAGAATGCCTTAGTAATGCCGTTAATCATTTAATAATTTGCAAGCAAAGAAAACCGTAATTTGAATTAATTTTTTTAAAAACGCATTACGCACAACGCAATCAATTCGCAAATTCGCAAAGAAAGAAAACCTCAAATTAATCGATGCGGCAATTCACATCTAAAGAAAAGTTTAGACTTTAATTGATTCGTAAATACGAAACTAGAGAAAGCCATTTTAATCGCTTCCGCAATTCGCAATTGTTAACATTTAATACCAATAATCCGAGTCCATTTTTCAGTCAAAATATTGAGAGACGTTAAAATGAACATCCGACCTTTGAAAATCCGTGTCGTGTTGACCGTGACCATTCTACAAGTTTTTAAAATCAAATTTCTGATTAGTTTCTCGAACATCTGTAAATTCTTGGACCAACATGGTTAAAATGTCTGATTGTTAATTTTTTGTTAATTTTGATCAATAATTTTTACATACATGAATTCAGAGAACAAGAACACTATCCTACATTACATTATCCAATACGTGAAAGCTAACAATAGAGCATTGCAGGCATTGACGTTGACGGTGATGATTGATGATTGATGATGGTGCGTGCGGTGCAGGCAACCAGAGAAGATTCGGTCGGATTCGTTCGTGTGTCTGTGTGCTAAGAAACCGGGAAGGAACTGTCAATTTGAAGCTGAATTCTACACATTTCTTTACAGATTGCTGGATATAAAACTGGGGAATCGGCGTTAATTATTGACAGTCTTGCACCAGTTCCATTCCCATAAGCTAACAATGGGATTCGAATTATGGGAACGCCTGCGGGATTTGGACGCCTATCCTAAACCACTGGAAGATTTCAGAATCAAAACATTTGGAGGCGGAACAGGTGAGTTTTTTTCAGCGTAATTTTTGACATTTACGTATTTAATTTGGTCCACTTCGCCTGGTTCACACGACACGTGAATGATTTCAACTAAATAATGTACATTTTAATTTTTATATCAATTTTTTGTCTGCAGTTACCATAATCAGCACAATCATCATGTTCGCCCTGTTCATCACAGAACTCTCAGACTTCATAACTCCCAAACTCACAGAAGAACTTTTCGTGGACACTTCGCGGGCTCATAAGCTCAGAATTAATGTGGACATCGAATTTCCCCGGGTCGCCTGCTCATGTAGGTTAAATCTAAGATTTAAGACGAAATTGAGCTTGCAAATTCAAGAAGTATGACTTTGCGAACCGAATTTGACATAATTTGACATGAATTTATGTAGATTTAAGTATGGACGCCATGGACTCGTCTGGAGACCATCAGTCGAATGTAGAACATAATATTTTCAAGCGGAGACTTGACGCCACAGGAAACCCAATCAGCGAAGCTGAGAAGACAATCGGTAATTTATGAAGCGGATAAAGTAAATCGTTATAAATTCTAATTGCCCCTTATCCCAATGTTGACCTTCGATCCTCTAGATCTGGGAGAAAGCAGTATTGGGAAAACCAACGAAACGAAGCTCGAAGAGACAGTTTCGTCAACCAATAAAACAACAGAACTGGCCGTGGAAGAATGTGGTTCGTGTTACGGGGCTGCAACAGAGCGTCTCAAATGCTGTAATACTTGTGAACACGTTAAAGAGGCATACAGACTCAAAGGTATGATCTTAGGTTAATTAACTGGTTCACAACCTTTAGAATTTTAATTGAATATTGACAATCTTACAGGATGGGCAATACAACAACTGGACAAATTCGTTCAGTGCAAAGGTTTGGCTGACGACATGAAGAAAATCTTTGACGAGGGATGTCAGATTTATGGCTACATGGAAGTGAATCGAGTATCGGGAAGTTTTCACATTGCACCGGGAAAAAGCTTTTCCATTAGTCATGTTCATGGTATGGAGGATGTCCGTCCAATACAATATCGTTGGTTTGAATTGAAATTATAAAAATACGGGTAACAGCTGGATATTTATTTAACTTTCAGTGCATGACGTGCAGCCTTATTCATCGAGTCAATTCAACATGTCGCACACGGTGAGGAGTTTGAGCTTCGGAGAAAGCATTCCGGGTAGGTTCACGGTTCATATTTCTGGCTGGGGTCAGATTACGAAAACAAACAAATGACCTAAGTCACCGGTGGTATTGCAGTGAAATTAATGACCTGACTTAATTGCTGAACTAATTTTACTAGGTAAAAGCTATACAAATCCTATGGACGGCGTTCAAGGAATCGCCGAAGAAGGTAAAAATGAAATCACGGTCAAGGTCAACATTTAAGCATAAAAGTTATTTTTTCTAAATAAGCTTTATGTATTTTACAGAGTCAGTGATGTTTCAGTACTATCTCAAAATCGTTCCTACAATGTACGAGAAAACGGACAGGACCGTTCTGTACACAAATCAGTTCTCAACGACGAGACATCAGAAGTCCGTAAGCACAATGAGTGGAGAAAGCGGAATGCCTGGCGTTTTCTTCTCCTACGAGATCTCACCCATTATGATCAAATTCATGGAAAGAAGGAAGTAAGCCGAGTGAATCTTTCATTTTAAACTAACTATGAAATCACAAGAAAACATGATGGATTATCTCTTTTCTCTTTGTTTGCAGATCCTTCGGACATTTTGCAACCTCAGTATGCGCTATTATTGGAGGCATATTCACAGTTGCTGGTCTCATCGACTCGACAATTTACAAGTCAGCCAAAGTGCTCAAGAAATTGGAGATTGGTAAACAAGGATGAAGGGGTGATTAGTGAATAATCTTCAAGTACTTAATACCAATTACCAACCTATCACGTATACACTTTACGGTCGAGTCATCAGTTATTGGTTCAATTGAAACAAATTAAAAATCCAGGGCGCAATTAGAAAGGACCAACACCGCACTTAGTTACCCTGACTCAAAGACTAACTAATTATTGGTATTGGTAGAGACAGCAGATATCAAATTATGTGCACCGATCAAACTCTGAAAAAGTTGACCTCTTTGTATTTAATTGTGTATATTATATTATAGATGTCATATTTATAGCGCGCATGTTGAAATTTAAAATTGAAAATCTGTGAACAATTAGTACATTTAATAAAAGACTAATTCTCGCCTTTATACAGTTAATAGCTTCTTGCCATTCAATACTACTGAAATCTCCGAAATTACTCGATATACCTATATACTAAATTATCAGCATAAAACAAAAGCAAGGTTACAGCATAGCCAAATTGTGTCGTTCGTAAGAAGCTTGATAATACATAATTGTACATATTTCACCTGCAACGAACTGGAATGAAAGTCAATACACTGCACAGAACATATAGCACTAATCATAATCATACTTAAATAAAAAAAAAGCAGTTTCGTCTGGTTTGCTATGCTGTAATACTGTTAGTTCACCGAACTGGACAACATACCCACACACAAACTCATTGTTGCGTTATGCATTGTGCAGCTCATTGTGGATTGTGGGTTTGTTTGTGGTAGGGTGTCTGATGTCCGTCCGTCTACTCGGTTTTTGGGGTCAATGAACTCCATCCTTTCTGATCCTTTCTCGGAGGTGAAGAGTCAAGAAAGGCTTTGTTGGGGAAAAGGGGGAAAAGGCCGAAAAACACAGAAGGAAAACCGAACGAACCGATCGTCAGCGTTACTCAAAGTCACAACAAATGACTCGGAGCTCGGAGCATAGCCTACCAGGCACCTTGCTCTCGAGCCTTATCTAATTTCCAATTGGTGTTAGAGCCCCGGCTTCCACTTCATTTCATGAGTTTTCTATTTTTCATCTTTCACCTACATCGGACATCGGACATCGCATCGGTATCGGTAATCGGCACGGTATTACAAATTACATAAGTCATAAACAAGTACAAGTACAATAGCAATTTTGTATTTTCAATTAAGTTGTATTAAGTCAACGTACTGCAATTCGCAAATACGATAGCTGCTGAATAGGCTGAAATAGGTGAAGTGAAGTTGCCTCACATTTTTACTAACCTTGTTTTGATTGGCGGTTTACCCATCAGACATCACATCAGGATTACGAATTACACGATAGACAACAGGAAGCGAAGGACAAGGACACTACAGGACAGGACGGTAACAACGTCTCGCGTTCGCGTGTAACTCGCCGAGTAAACAAGAAGAAAGTTTCAGAGGTCAGGGTCTACACGTTGGATGTGTGGAGCGAACATTGATTGACTTGACGTCGACGACGGTTGGGTGACACAATTAGTCCACATCACAGGTGACAGGTGACAGGTTGCAGCTGCAACCGCAGCAGATGACAGAGACAGAAAACAGACGACGAACGTTTTGGATGTTTGCAGTGAAATGGGACTGCATAAAGGAACGCATCGACATCGAACCGAGGCGCTGGATTGGAGAAAAATTGGTAATAAGGTTCATCCGATTCAAATGTAGATGTCACTAGATGTTATTAAACATGTCCGCGGTCCGCGTCTGCCTCTTATATTACATTGTAATTGTAAAATGGATCAAACAAAACACTGATCAAACCGAAACCAGAAACCGAAGCAAAAAGAAGATAAATCAATTTTGCATTTTGCGCTTAGCTTAAATTGTGCAATAATCCCATAGATATTTCTTAGATCTCGTGTACTGTATCAACAGTTCATCCACTACGTTTGATATGTATTATACATACAGTAGAAACAATAGATTCGAATGTAATTAAAAGATTATGTTTTAAAAAATTAACTTTCTGGTTTAAGCTTCACTGGACCTTGAGAAGATCCTGGAAGATCCTGAAGGTGGGAATACACTAAAAGAAATTCTTCCTCAAATCGCCTACTGTCAAGCCGAACTGGAATTTGATGCCGAAAAAACGGATCCTGGTTTCCGAAAAGTCTTCCAACTCAGTCAAATCATTATTGAGCACTTAGTCGAGCACCATAAATCCGCTCAGGACAAGGTAGCTACTCTTGAGCTGAAGTGCATTGGACTGGCCCAGCAAACTGAACAAAATGCGGAGAGGATTAAAGTACTGAGTCAGAAATTACTTGAAGCGAAACGAGAATTAAAACGACGAAAGGAACTCATCGTTTCCGGCCAAACGGAAATCCTGGGTCGAGATAATAATGATGAATTTGATCAGGTGATTAATTTGAGATCCGCGTCTGTTTCTGTTGTATGTCAAAGCAAAATTAATCTGCCATATTTCTATTTCTAGTGTCCATACTGTACAAAGAAATTCATGACTTCCATTTATCTATACGCACATCTTCAGCGCCGACACCAGGGCCTTCCGATTCATCCAGTATTTAATTCCCAAAACCACATCGTTCATCAGAATCAGCTGAACTTGGGAGTAATGTCAACAAATTCAACTGCTAAGCCAATACGAGTCTATTCAGTAACTTCAGCAACTCAAACTGAAGAGCTAAATTCATCAGGTCAAAATCAAATTAACTTGAAAACTGTGAGTAACCTCGTAGAAACCTATCTTCAGCAGAAGGCGGGAGAATCTCGGGAAAACAAGCTTCTTCCATCTTCACTTGAGATAGGTGAAAGCTCAGAACGTCGAAAAAATTCGGTTGAAGAGGCCGAGCGACATATTGCATCAATGAAGGAAGACTTAGAAAATCAATGGAAGAATCTGGCTCAGAAAATACAACAAACGGGGATCGAAGAGTTGAAAGGAACGCTTATTGGCGAAATGCATGTAAGTAAACTAGCCGCGACATTAGCTAATGAGACATGTGACAGATTCCAAATTCTTCTTTCTACATACAGAAAATGCAAGATATAATTACTAAGACAAACAACGTGGGTGAACCGGCGATGACCAAAGAAATTGACGCCAAAGCTGTTGCCCCATCACCCTCAGCATTGATTGAACGAGTGGAGGAACGATTTCAGAAACAGGAAAACGAATTGGAATATCTTCGAAAAAATATTCAGTCAAAAGTATGTTATTGTACAATTCTGTAAAGGTCAATCGCCATACTGTCCCAGTCACTGTCACAAAATTGTTCATTTTTTAATATTTGAAAGATGCACGATGACTTGGGCATCATTGAAAGCAAACTGGAATCCCAAGAAAGGTTTTGGAGATGTAAACTTCGCACGGTTGAACAAGAATATCGACAACAAATTAACGGTTTACGTGAGGAAGTTCATGCTTCGATATCACAACAAAGGAAAGCACAGGAACAACTTCCGGTTGTAAAATCCGCTCCAGTTTCCCCAATTGAGCCTATCCTTTCAAGAGATTTGAAATTAATAGTAACGCCACCGAAGATTACCGTAAAGCAACCTGAAATCGCTGTTGTCGCCGTCATTGATCCTAAACCTGTTCCAAAACCGAGAAAGCCGGTCCAAGAATCGTCTTTGGAAACTCAAGTTGAAGAAGTAACCAAGACCAGTTCACAAAAACGAGTCGAAACTCCGAAGCAGCTTGAAGTTCCAATTAGCTCAGCTATTCACGAGTACGAAGAACCACGGGATGCCAATAATTCGGACCATGTTTCAGACTATTCTTTCTCGGAACCGTCCCTGAGTGACACAGAATTGTCCCAACTGAAGAAGAAGGAGCGACAGGAGAAAATGCGAAATGAGCAGATGTCACAAATGGATTTGGTACGAAACCGAGTTTTGGATGACATGAAGCACAAAATGGAACAATTGGGCGTTAATCCGGATAATTCTCAGCTTCTCAAGGAAGACATGTCCAAAGTTCTGGGCAGAATGAAGCATAAACGAAGCAAAATAGACCAGGTTAGTCCGGAGTTGTGACCCGTTGCTCGATCTTTCGCGGAAACTTAACCTAATCTTAAGTATTTAAATCTCATTGACATTTCTCTTATGCTCACAGGATAAACAAGATGCATTTGCTGCCGAACGCCAGGCTGTAAAACAAGAAGCTCAGAATGCTGCCAAGAGTAAGACATTGGAAGAAAAAATCGGATTCCAAATTACAAAACAACCGGCACCTCCAATACCTTCCACCTCAACAACACCGACAAGAAATTTCGTGTTCAATGAACCCAAGTCCCCAAGCTCATCAAAGTCACCACTCGTAAAAATGTTCAACGCTTTGAAAAACTGTAACATCAAAAAGAAAATGTCATTCCTTCGAAAGAAGCACCCAAGATCCAGACTCTTAATTCCGAACCCAAGCCCACGAAAAACACAAAAACCTTCGTTCTTCCGTCGTCGTGGAAAGAAAAAGGGTGAGAAGGGTGCAAAGCCGGACACAAGTCTCGAAAGTCAGGATGAAGACGAATTTTCTAGTGGAGAACCACCCACATCATCAACTCCTCGTCCCAACGCAGTTCTAGTCAAGGATAAAAAGCGTCGTGTTAGTCGAACAAATCGTCAACTTTCCAAGTCAATTCAGTTGGCAAATACAATGAACGCCATGCGTCACATGAACGTAGTGTCCAATTCTGAAACTGAAGATGAGCCAGACGAAGAAGAGCAGAAGAAAGCTTATAAATCCGACACAAGTTCTTGGAAAAGTTCAGAACTCCACAAAAATGCAAAGGAGGCAATTAAGAAGAGCACAATTCCAATTGTTTCACAAGTTGCAGTTGGAAGTGAACCTCGCCGGTCAAGCAATGCACAGCTTCAGACACCTAGTTCGGCTGACGAATCTGGCAGGAAAGGCGAAGAAGATTGGGATTTAACTGATTATGATTCCAGTTTGCCAAGCAAAAATGATAAGAGGAAGCCCTCTGCTCCAGGACCAGGAGCAACTTCATCAGGATCCGAGGATTCAGAGAATTATGAAAGACCGTAAGTGGTACTGTAATTAGCATCAAATTCAAATATCGCGTATTTGACGAATTTAACATTATTCTTTTATGACGATCTTAGGATAACGGCTGTACGACGAGAAGATCACGAAAAAGGTCAATACGTAAACCTCAAACCACCCGAGCCAAAAGTGATAGTGTACAACAAGAATCCTTCCAAGAATGCATTCGGCCTTCTAAACAACCCATATCTCGACGAACCAGACTTCGTGTCCAGCACTCCAGTCCGAAATCAAGATTTCCAGAAACCATCAACTTCCAAGGAAACACCTCAGACTCCGAGTTCGAGTAAAGTTCAACCCAACAAGAAAGCCGCTGCTGCTTTCTCCGCTGCTCCTGCTCCTGCTCCTCCAGAGAAGTCAACGAGCTCCGTAAGCGACTGGGACAATACGAGCGATGACTACAGTGGGAAGCGGGTAGAATATCCAAAGAGTTCACCGAATCGGCCCGACTTTGTCGTTCACTCACCAAGGAAACCTGCTGCCTTGCCAATGCGATCTCAGCCCCAACCGGTGACACTTTCTCCAAAGAAATCTCCAGCGTCTCCGCTAACGAGGAAAGTCACAGTAGCGGCCTCACCTGCTCGTCAGTCCAAAAACGTGACATCTCCATCTCCGCTCAAGAAAACTCCACCTCCAAAACCTTGGACCGTTTCAACAGTCAACAAGCCACCCACTGCTGGGACCAAGAATACGAAGCATTTGCCAAGCTCAGCTGTCCAAAGAAAATGAAATTCAACAATATAAATAACACATGCATTTATTAAACATGACAACTTATTGTATCGTCTGTCATTTAAGAATTCAAATATCAGTAACTTCTGGTTTTAATTGAATAAATATTTTTTGTACAGTGACAAAATGTCCGAAATATAGGGTGGACAGGACACCAAACTTTGTCCTCTCCTTGTTAAGAAATTCTGTGACGCAATCCCAAGAATATACACATTTCTGAAAATAGGTTCAAAATCGAGGCTCAAAACACATAGCGCGACAATTCATAGTGGACACTTCCTTGCATACCATCACTTCACGAGAATTCACAGGACAAATTCGTAACGAATTCGTCGTCGTTGCTACGCCACCATAATCCTCAAGCTGAAATCCCGAATGTTTACACTTCTTCCGTATATAAACAAATACACGCAAATTCGGAAAAAAGTTCAAGTCCGTTCCGACGTTTCAGTTTTCTCGGCTACCCACACTTTTTGGAAAAAGTGAAGTTTCTGAATTTTACGAAATTCCTTTCGTGAACCTGAAAGTTCAATTCCATAGAAGCTCCATCTAATAATGGAATCTTGGAACGAATACGTTGAAGTCGTGTACTACGTTGATTGGATCACTCCCGCAGAAATGTGGTACGTTTTACCTTAACTGTATTGCATCTGAGAGAATGCATTTCAATAAGCATCTCTGATTCATTTCGTTAACCTTATTTTGTATTTTGATCAGTGCTGAGGTTAAAGATAGTTTATGGTCGCAACTTCCTTTCCTGGATTCGGATTACGAGGAAGCAGAAATGTCTTTGCGGAATACGACGCCGTTTCAATTCTCGGAAGAAGTAAAGGAGGGAGATCCAGTTCCGGCCGATCTGTTTGACCTAGTTGACATGATGGCCTCGGACAAGGAGGACGAGCCAACCAGTAGACAAGAGGCAATCTTGGAAGAAATAGGAATCGGAGGCACATGCTGTGAAGACAGTGACAAGGTCATGGAATGCATTGGAGACCCAACCAGTGACCAGGATGCAATCTTGGACCAAATAGGAATCGGAGGCACATGTTGTGAAGACAGTGACAAGGTCATGGAATGCATTGGAGACCCAACCAGTGACCAGGATGCAATCTTGGACCAAATAGGAATCGGAGGCACATGCTGTGAAGACAGTGACAAGGTCAAGGAATGCATTGGAGACCCAACCAGTGACCAGGATGCAATCTTGGACCAAATAGGAATCGGAGGCACATGCTGTGAAG
>JAQFYU010000127.1:0-32964 GCA_034694905.1 Ceratophysella granulata | reverse complement strand
ACGAAGGTTCTGGGATGCCACAATGAAGGTTTTTAAAAGGATGACATACTGGGAGATTACATACTGGGAGTAAGCCACTACAGTACATCCCTAGCTCCAGCAAAGTTCATCGGATTTCCAGGATACTCGAATGCACAGAGTCCTAATGATCGGAGACAATGGACTCCGTTCCCCACTTTCCATTCCATCTTCTAGCTCTAAAGCCTTTTTTTTTCGCCCCTCAATGTAAAACTTTCTCCATTTTATGGAAATACTCTCTATGTACCTTACTTACATAAGTTTATCGCATTACAACTTGAGGCACTCTGCAGTTATATTGTTTTTCCTTATTCCTTTCGATTCACAAAACAAAAAGTGTTTGGTTTGACCTGCTTCTGAATGGGCTAAAATGGTTTGGTTTGGTTTGGTCAGCAGAGATTTCTGAAATTGGATTTTGGTGGAACAAGTCGTTAGATGCAGATTTTTTCAAACCTACGTGGAATATGGTGACGTGTCACGGGTCATACGACTGAAATTCCTGACTAATTCGTTGAGAGAAACTCAGTAAGGGTCTACGGTCTATCAATATTGGTCCTCGTGTCTTGCATGATGAACAGGTTGATTGACGTAACGTGAGCCTATTGAGACTTGGGAAACACCTACTTCCTTCTATGCTCTGTCTGAAGACCTGGAGTTGTATTGTAATGTAACCTTATCTTGTTAAACCGTACATATCAAATTCATTGCGGAGTATATCAGAATATTGTGGCTTATGCACGTAGTCCCTTGAAATTATTAATAGCTATTGAGAATCCTTTAAAAATGGGTCTAATATATTTTTTTCGCCGCCAAATTACGCATTTGCCCACCTTTACACAGTGTTTTTGATTGAACACGTCTTTTGCCAGCTTAAATCTGTTTTTTGCCCGTAGGAATACAGCAATTGCCCAGTTCGGTTGTTCCATGCGTCAATTCCAGGTGAAGTTTGGACTAGAAACAGGAATATATAAAAAAATTTCCCATTCCTGAACCGGGTCAAAATTATAGAGCCACTAATTTACAACTTGTAGGATTTATGATTGTTAAATATAGGAAGATTTTAAGGACATTTCCACACGAAATTAGAATGACTCATTTTTAAGTGGCGGCTCAACTCTTGATTTAACGGTACTGAAGCCTGGCGGGCAAAAATTAAATTTATGGCGGGTTAAATGTTGTGCTTGATGGTAAAAATTCAATTATAGGTGGGGAAAATTTTACACTTGGCAGGCAAATTGTCAATTTAGCGCGGGTAAAACATTTAAATTGGCGGGCAAACCATTTACATTGGCGAGAAAAAATTAAACCATTAAAACACAACAAGAGTGAGTCTAAACTGAGAAAACGTGTTAGTTGCACATGATAGCTGTTTTTTTGTTTAGTTTCTAGTGTTTGAACAGAGATCTCGTGAATGTAGCTTAGAGACAACTTTAAAAATGCAGGGGATGACTGGTTTAGAGATTTGTTCAGTTTGGGACCATTGGAAGCATTCATTCCGAGACGGACATTCAGAAATTAATTCTAAAACAATGGGCGCATTTTTAAGAAGAAACTTGTTTTGAGGGAAAAAAAAGTTGAACTACTTTTGTTTACCACTGGAGAGCGTGGCAATAGTGGGAGTATGAGAGTGTTTCGTCAAATTGAATAGTAAGAACTATATTGGGAACTAGGAATACTTTTTTTTTTACTTAACATCTCACGATTCCTTGTGAGAACTTTGTAAATACAAATGTTTACTTATTGTTTCAAATTTCAAAGGCAGCCAAAGTTTTGGAAATAATTAACATCAACATGATTTGTCTCCCTAGACCATGCAAGGACTTGAGAGAGTTTCCTTATGAAATGAGTTGAAGACTTTAAAAAAAAAATTAACTGATTTGACTTGTAGCCGTGCTCTCATCTATGTATGTCGTACTTAAATATGTGGAGAACTGCATGGAACTCAAAACCAAGGGTATTTAGGAAACTATGTTTAAATTTAAATTAAGGTCAATAAATGCAGGTTTTTCCTTAGGAAAAAAATTAAGAACCAGTTGGCTATATAGACCAATAATTATGCAGTCTCTTTTGACTCAAGATTCAGGAGTGAGGCTGTATATTAAATAGTCAAGAAAATGACTGCACAGAGAGTCGGCGCTAATAACAAAACTCTAATAGTTATAGAAAGGTAGGAAATAAAAAGAGTACAAATAAAATAAGTAGGAACCGCAGTCAAAATATTTTGGTTTCAGTGCCATTTCTAATTTCTTCTTCTACGTACACTGATTCATCACCCAGTTTCACTTTGATTGATTCTACATAGTATGGTCGCCTCAGAGGACTTATGGCTAGATTGGCTTAAACTCGGTTGGCACGGGGTTTGAGGTTTTTAACTAGTTTCTCCGGTTTTATTCAGCGTTCCAATTTTGCCGGTTTTAATCAGTTTTCCAATTATGCCGATTTTACATCGGTATTTCAGTTTTGCCGTTTGTAATCAGTGCTTTTCGTCGATCATTCAACAAATTCTTATTTTTTGCCGGTTTTAGTCAACATTCCGTTCTTTCTAGTTATTAAGAAATTTCAAATTTTGTCGGTATTAGCTGCGAGTTTTAAACAAAAACAGCAGGTTTACTTGCATCATTACCATATTTTCACAAGTTTGCAAATCTTTCCAGCTTATTTGCAGGAGGTGCTTCATTTTTGCCGGTTTTAATCAGTATCAACTCGAAATTAGTCAAATTTATCACCGTTGCAGGAATTATTTAAATCAGAATAAAAAATTGCTGATTTTATTTGGTATTTTAAATTTGTCGATTTTATTGGGCTTTGTTGTGTCTAAAATGTGCCGGCTATATTTGCTGGTTATATTCAACTTGGCATCGAACAGTACCTTTTACCGGTAATACCGGTCCGGTATTAATCATTCCAATTTTCCCGGCCTTGAAGGATTTGAATTTCACTCAGCCGCAACGGCTACTGTTCGAATTCACGGAATTTAAACAATGCTTTGCTTATTTCCCGGTTTTTACCAGTTTCACACGGTTTTCAACACAACATTGGTTGTTTTATCGACAATTTTGTTTTTTATCAATATTAGTCAGTATTTAAAATTTTCCGGGTTATGGTTTTGAATTTTCTCAGATTCAACCACTCTTCAAAGTCATCGATTTTAAACAGTACTCAGCTTATCAGGTTTTTACCCATGTCAAACTCTTTCCATCTGGATCTTTGTTCAGTGAACTACCTTTGTTTTTGTACCAACCGAGTTTATAGCCATTCTATTGAATGAGCCCCTGGAGAACATCCTCAATCTACGAACTCCACTATACGTATTTGCTTAGGTATATAAGGTGTATTTCGCTAAGTTTAGTAGTTGCCTTAACTTAAAAAGTATTACCTTGTGATTGCGGCCTTTTCATTGTCATCCATGTTAACTTGTAAGTCTGAGTCATGATTAAGGTATAAAAACAATAACAATTTGTAGTTATATGTAAATGTACTAGGGGAGGTATTTTTTAGGAACGAACCGAAGGATCTTGAGACTAAAAAACAGTCGGCTCAGGATTTCGATTCATTTTCTTTTTGTCCTCTACGTAAATATTGATAGAAACAGAGCAACAACACTTGGAGGAGACTGACTTTGCTCTACCAGACTTTTGTTTCTTCTTTGGTAAACTCTCCTCCCTTAACTATATATGTACATCCAATTAATTCACGTAAGTAATTAGCTTATTATGTATGTTTAGGGGGTGGAGGGTTGTAGGGGACGAGAGTCCATTTTTTTTAAAAAGTAAAAAGTGGTTCTCTGACCCCTTGACCCTTCCTCAACCCCCCGAATAGTAACTAAACACTCAATCAATACACAACTGTATCAACTCCCGCTCAAGTCCACTAATTACAACTACATTCAAAACAGCTAAGTATTTTTTTCTACTACGAGACGACGAGTCAACAATTAAAAACAAGTTCTCCTCGACCATATTGACGGGTGGTAGTGGTCTGATGTCGAATTTGAATGGTATTCACTACATGAATCATAGTTGGGATACATTTTTTTTGGATTATTTCCTAAGATTTGTCTGAATTATATATTTTTTTGTATTTGCATCTCCAGTCGGATCAACCTCAGAGGCTATGTCTGCAATGGGCCCGCTGGTGGCCTCAGCAGCGAATAAGACCTTCCTACCTCAGAGGTTATGGCTTTAACGTACGGAGCATTTGTACCTATCAATTGTCATGTTTGGGTTTACAGATAGAAACTTTTTTACCAATTTGACACTGGGTTTAAGTAAAGGATCAGATCAGGAATGGACTCGAAGACCCTGGGGAAGCAGGACTTACGGTTTTTAGCTGCATTTGCAATTTGGTTGGAAGTTTGAATTTGCATTTTCTTGCAATTCGTTTTGGAAACGATGCGGAAATTGAAGGGAAGCAAGATGACCCGTGTGAATTTTTTGGAACAAATGCTAGGTCCACACGAATTGATGGAATCCGGTATTGTTTTGAAAGCTGGATGACAACAAGTGACGAGTCCATTTGGCAAGATGTGTTGGAGATGAAGGAAGTGAGGTTGAGTAGACTAAGAGGTTGCTTGTGTTGAGGAAGATTCTTGGTGGTAGGAAGCCGGTGCTTTCTGGCTCAATCGGTCACTCGTTTCCGGTGACGAGCCGTACATACGGGTGGAAGGTGGCTAGGAGATGCGAGCCAATTGAAAAAAAAAAACGACGTGGCGGAATATGGTTCAGAGAAAGTTGTTGGGAGACTCGGTTTCTTTAGTGGTATCCGTTTGTAAAAGCGGCAGGTATAAGAGGTCCCTGTATACACAAAAGGAACAGAAAATGAGTTCGTTAATCAAAGGACTTTGTCAAAAACTGAGGACATGGACTTCAGTGGTTTGAGCAAGCTGAGACATTTAGGTTCTAATAAGGCATAATCCGGTTAGCGATTCAAGTAGAGGTCAAATAATTTGAGATCATCTCAGTGTAACTCTCAAAATGCAATGTTTTCAGAGAAAGAAAGGTCGTATATAGGAAAGTTGTTCATAGTTGAGATTAAAAATCAACCATATGCTATTTGGGTTGATGTAAACCAAGCCCGTGGTATGTAGCTTCCAGTGCTGCCTCTCATTGCTGCCTCCCGGATGGCCGACAACCAGAAGGTGACCATGCATCTGTCATCTGTAGCCCATGCAATGCAAGCGGCAATGCTCAAAAGGAATTAAATTAGATGCTAGACCACTCGGGAGGTAACGCTGGAGGTGACTTAGGTGACTTGCAGCGGAGCTTGAATTACATCCATCGATATCTACTCGTATTATTGCATGTTGGTAGCATTAGCCTCCATCCAAAAAAACACACGTCCTGCCTTGGATTTCTTTGCAATACGTGATTAGCGACAAAGTTTTATAAAGAAAAGGAAGAAGTCTTGGCAAGGAGGCCATTACATGCAAATGACGTGTAAGAAATCCATTACAACAAATAGCCGGATATATTATTTCATATTATTTACATGTAGTTAGTGTTAGTGACAATCCTTGTCAGAAAACACAAGGGTTCTGCGAATGGACTCGAATAGTGAAAAACCCAAAGTTCGTCATGTGCTCTTAGGTATGGAGGCCACTCCATGCAAATTCTATGCAATAAGTCATCGTCTGGCTAGTTTACAGTTAAATTCTGCTTGCGTCAAGTAGCCCACTTGCCTGAAAACATGTCGTTTTTAGGGTACTCTCTGCTGTACCGCTGCTGAATGGCGAATACTATCGTGTTTCCGTAACTTGTTGGTAAAATTTGATTACTAATAAATTCGAAATTTTATAATAACGAAATAGATTTAGAAACCTAATTAAAAGTCAAAAACTTGTCCGATTCAAAGAATAGAAAAGCTTAAATCCTAAGAACCTAAGCTTGCTCCTACATTTATGAGAAATTGAGAAACAGGTGGACTAATATTGGACGGCGGGAGGTCGGAGGAAATTGAGCACTAGTTTTCTCTTAATCAAATATTAGGGCGGAATAGGAAATTAAGCGTCGAGTGGGAGCAACTTACCTTCAGATCAAAGCATTTAAACAATTCATCCGTCCAGTCAAACACACACAAGGCGGAAGAGCTCCTTCTCTCCGCACGTTTCAATTACACGGGACATTCAGACCGAGAGAAGCAGTTCAGGAACAGCAACGTACAATAACGGAGACTAAATGGAAATGATACAGCGAGGAGAAGAAGAAGGGACACGCCAGATAATAATGTGGCTCCGAATTGGGCCATGTCATATTGGCAAAAAGGAATGGGACTCGTTCCTCCGCACACACATTTGAACAAAAGTGATCAAAATTCTAATCTTGAGGATCCAACACAGGCGGAAGCCGACAAGACGAAGAAGGTTCAGTTTTATCAACAAAATGAAAGGTTCATTAAGCGGGAGAGTGCCAGGTGCAAGTGTTGGGAACAGAGTTCATATTATTCTTTATGTCACACATGGAACTTTGGGCTTCAGGCGTAGCACGCCAGAACATCCGCCTAAAAATGTTCCACTACCACTGTATTAAAGTGATTTTAATGGTGAACAGGCGATATGAGCTAGAATTATAATTGCAAACTCGAATCTTGAATATTTAAAGTAGTTTATGGCATCAAATCTACTGAGTGTAATGATCATTTATTTAATGTTTTCTTCTTATGAAGCATTTTTTCCGTTAAAAGAAATCAACAAGTTGAACAAACAAATTTTAAAAAGTCAATAATTCTGTGTTTTTTCATTTGATATTTGGAAAAATCCGGTATTTTTGTTTCTTTAATTAAATATTCCTCAGCGCTGATGTAGATCTTGAATCATATGCCCTGCGGGCAATTTAAAGCAACCATAATATATCCCAACAAAATTCTTTTTACAGCTTTTAAGGCATTTTGCACGTATATTTTTTAACTTGCTTCGCACGGATCCTGCTCTACTTTTGCTTAAACGCTTGATTTAACGGCGGAATCCGAAAATTCGCATATTTTGTAAAATCAATCAATATTAATGAAAATCAGTCGTGATTTTCCTTATGATCTTAAATCACCAATTTCTTTGAAAGTCACGATTTGCAAAGTTCTAAATCCTAAATATTCACAATTTAGCAAAATCAAGAGAAAACAAACAAGCAGTACTTTTGAAATAAAGATCTCGAAACTTAAATCGGTAAATTAAAATTATTTTAGAGCCCAAAATGATAACTTTAAAAATGATGTAACTTTGCCTATCTCTGCGTGATTCAGTTCCGATCAATTTGCCCGGGATTAGATGGCATGGATACGAGCCAAAGCTTGTGGATACAGGAGCATACTCGAGGGAAATGGTAAATGAAGGAAGTGGAGTGGAAGTGGAGACGCACTACAAATAACAACACATGTAGACTCATAATTGACGTGGCCGTACGACATACTGCTAAAAACCTACATAGGATCATTAGTAAATAAAAAGTAAGCCAAAAAAAAAAAAAGTCAAATTAAAACAGAAGATCCACACACAACACCAGGACATACACGCTATTTCCATTTGTAATTTAATCAGCTCATCGTCATCTACTTACAGTATCAAAAATCCTTTTAGGAAACAGGAACTTAGATTGGAACTGAATTGAGATGATTAATTCCAGATACACACGGAGCATGTTCATTACAGATTTAGAGACGAAGAAGCATCATACGTCTAGCCTCCTCAGGACCGAACCGACAGAGAATATAAAGTAACCTAACCTAATATTGTAACCTAAGAACTAGTTTGTAGCTGAAATTACAGAGACGAGCCAAGAAGCATAGAATTAAAAATAATGTAGACCTAAAACCTATCTCAAAAAAACTATACATTAAATATTTAGTCAGTATGTCCCTAATTTTCAATACTACACCACTTTTCTCTCCATAAATTGAGATTAACTACAGGAACAGAAACTCTATGGCTCAGGGCCCCGTCACATTCTTTCTCTTCATTCTTAAGTGAAAGCAATGGAGAAAGTAACAGTTGGAAATTGGTCTATACGAGGGTTGTGTCATTAATTTTCAAGCATTTTTGACAAATCTTTAAATCCGACTCCAAGTTTAACCACAGGTAAGGTATCTAATGCAAAAGGTCCATGGCAACCAGAAATTGGCCTTCAAATCTCCTTAGAGACACTTTTTTTAATATTAAAAATGGTCTTAATTTCCGTGAACAGAAGCCCAACTATGAGTTTTTAAAAATATTGTTTAAAAATCCTTTTTGTATGTGGATTTGCAAAAAAATTAGTGCATCTGGTAATAAAAAATATCCACATGTGTTCAATTGTGGGGGTAAATGTGTTTAAAAATATGCCAAGGCAAGGCTCTTGAAAATTGCAAATAATTTTATGCAAAATCCAGATTCTCACAGATTGCATATTATTGCCGTACATTAAGATACAAAAAATCAAAATGAAAATTTGAGCCAAATGAATGCCTTAATTAATATACATTTTACAAGTTTTCAAAAGTTGTCCAAAATAATTGAGACACCCCTCGTATTTGAGAACCCATAGTAACCAAGAGCAGCTCAATAATATCCTCGAAAAAGTGGGTTTATAAAATTAAAATATTAAAATCGAAAGTACTTACTACAGAACAAAGTTATGTCTATTTCTATAAAAAAATAGAGAGGAGAGGCCTCCTGGGTCCTGTCACCTCAAGCGGCATAATGGAACAAGATTAGTGGGACACTCGGGGAAAGCCGGATATTATAAGGCTGAAATGGGCATGAGGAGCATAGCAACGGGACGGCGGAAGCAGAGTATTTTTACAGAGTTTGAAGAAGAGCACAGAGGACACTAACCCTGGAGACTGTGGTGAGAGTCGGGAAACCAGAAGGCTGTGGAGACGTGGCTTGTACGTAGCCCAGTTGGTCACTCCCGGCGTAAATGTCCATGGGTCCAGGGGAGTTGGGTGTAGGGAAACCACGATTGGATGGTGAGGCTGGTGGAGCAAACCCGGCTCCTGGATAGTTGGTGATGACTAGAGACCAAAGGAGAAAAAAAAAGAATAATTAAAATGAACTTTCCTCATTAATCTCTTCTCCATCTCGCACAGACTTCACCAAGGACTTTGAGTATCACAAAGAACAAAAAAATCTCTGCCTCTCCAAGCTCACTTGTCTCCACAGAGCTTGACACTCGACATTTCCAGCACTCAGGAGAAATACTGCCTACGTGGCTCTCCCCGCCTCTTTGTTCACTTACTCTAATCTAGGAATACGCTAAGTATTCCACTACCCGATTCCAATTAAGAAATCTGAGCAGACATGGGTCAAAAGTGTGGAGGTGGAAAGGGTCTTTAGTTGGAGGAGGGGTGGATTTCGTCGTGTAGACAAAATACTGATCAAAATTTAGGGTGGGTACAAGAATTGCATGTAATTACAAAATTCTGGAGATAATTAGAAGGAGTTTTCGAATTTTTTGAATTCCAGTACCAAATTCAATGTTGATATATGATAGGTTTTTAGAAATTATTTTGGTACATTTACAATGTACATGCAGTGGCATTTTTTCGAATTTCTTGATAATTGTTGCAGCAAATTTAATGTGGATTTACGGAATTCGTTAATTTTTTTAAAAATACAGTTCAATATCCATTTTCGAAGTTTTAAAAAAAAACAAAACATTTAATACTAGTGTTTCAAAGTTCTATTTAAATCCTTGTAACACTTTAAATGTCATTTTTAGAAGAAGAATAAATTTGTTATCGTTTTCGAATTCTTGCTCAAATTATTTTAACAAATTTAACGCAGTTTTAGATTTATTTAAAATTCTTGTGACAATTTTAAAGTGACTTTCCGAAGAGTTTAAAAAACATCTTGCAGCATATTCAATGTCCTTTTTCGAAGCGTTTTCAATTCTTGTATTAAATTTAATGTCGATTTCCAAAGTTCTTTGATAATTCTTATAAAATACTTAATGTCGATTTTCAAAATTCTTAAAATGGAGTATTGGAACAAACTTACTGTCGATCTAAGATGTTCTTTTCGGATTCTTGTAACAAACTAAATGTCGTTTTTGTAAGCTTTTTCAAATTCAGATACTTAAACTTAATTTTACATAAAAAATTTCGTATAAAAAATTTAATTTTTAATAACTGATTTGGCTGGCTCTATACCTTAACATTATAGTGAAGGCTGCAGATTTTTTAAGAAAGTGCCAATTCTCCTGCCCACCCTGTAGTCTGACCTTTCGGACGCAAGGGTGAAAGAGGGGATATTTTGAATATATGGAGAAATTTGACAGTAAGCCATTGCTCTTTGTTCTGATGTTATTTTTTGAGAATTAGGACGAGGGGTGTTTGCATAGCCAAAAATACAAGGAGGGCGAGGGATGACGGAATTTGACGAGGAGGGGTGGAATTAGGACAACTATTCCATTAAAGAGAAGCCCTCAGCCCTCCCAACTCTTGTTGGAGGTGAGGGCTGACAAATTAGGCATCCATGCCAACCTCCATTTTGCAAGGAGTGTTTCAAAGAGAAAGTATTGGGGAACGTTATTATGATTTGAAAAGTTGACAGGCCGAGTGAAAGGAGAGCGTGTCTGGCTCAAGAAAACCAAATTAATGTTGGGAAAAAAATAAGAAAGAGGAAAACAAGTAAACTCGACTCCTTATCAATCACAGGAGTATCCGGCCTGTAGCAGGATTGGGAGCCTTCAGAATGGAAATATTTGTGTAGCCAGTCAACATACAATGTAGAATATAACCGAATATTGGAAATCAATCATAAGAAGCACCGCAAAAATAAATCATATGCGATTCGAACGTCGTCATCCAGACATTCTGTCAACTTGGTTTGCATGTGGCTCGAAAAGGAGAAAAAAAAAACGAGTGGAGCCGTACAAGTGAAAAGTACTTCCATTTCCAAGCAGAACAAAGTAAGCACAACCATCTCGTGTTTGCAAAACAGAAAATGACAATAACTTGGATTTGTGAAAAAAAGGTAAAAAGTTGGATGAATGGAAGAATGAGTGAAAGGAAGTGAATGTAGAAGGGAAAATATATAATAAGCTCTTTGACATTTGGTTTCTACTGTTTAGCTACAATTTATAATTTAATTACTTCGCATCCTTTCCTTGATCTGAATTCTTAACTAAGGAAATAGTTTCACTAAGCATTCCAGGAATAGATTTGAAAAGGAAGCGCAGTACTGTCAAGGACGAACTGGGCCGAATTGAATTTAATTATGGAATTCTCGTCTCGTTTCCGGCGGCCTTGGTACAGGTTTTTAAAATCGGCATTCAAAACGATTCACACGTTTAAGGCAGCTTTCTTCTAAACTCGTTATGAGCAGTACTGTGGAGCAAGAGCCACTTTCTGCGAACATACAAAGCGCTACTCCAGGCTCTATGCTAAGCAATGTGTACGTACCAGGCCCAGTTATGTAAACAAGCTACTCGAATCGTTTGGCTCAAAATAACAGCACTATTTTATGAAAATGAATTCACGAAAATCCGAGTTTCATAGAAATTCAAAACTTGTACTTCACTAAAATGTACGTGGAAACATGTGAAAAGCTGTACCGGATTTGAATTCTGAATTAACTGCACTTCAAAATTCCCGCTATTCAATTTTTAGATGCTTAACTCCTTTTTGTGTACATCCCGATGCTAGTACTAGTACTAGCGCTTATTTTTCGCTAATATTTCAGATTTTCCGCAGTGCATTTCAAATTATCTTCCGTCCAACGCGAAAAATTGCCATTGTCCTGTCAAGTGATTCGTCGAATTAGGTTATGTGCACCTGTGAAGCGCCTGGGCAGCATATAGCTTTTAACAATATTTGTGTGTTTCTGCAATAGATCAACCTAATCCTGCGCTAATTACTTAAAGTCTGAGTGTCTCTACCTAAACAGTCTAAAGTTGACAAAACATTAAAATAATTATTTCCAGGCTATTTCCAAAATATGGCAGAACTCTGAAAATCCAAGGTTCTTGCACAGTATTTTTTTCCCTGCTAGACACAATTAACAAGAATATTGAAGGCTGGAAGTGTGTGGAAGAATTTACGAGAATTAGGAAATTCACTGTAAAAATCCATGTTTGAAATGTACATATATTAAATGTTTAGGTGACATTTGACATTGCGTCCCGTGGCCCCGGTTTTTACGGATTTTCAAAGTTTAGAGAAGCGCTCTTTGCACAGTGAGTTCAGTTTAAATGTCTCTCCCGACGGATAATTTGTTTAAGACACTGGTAGTTAAATGTAAAAATCAAATTTTGAAACTTAATTTAAAAAAATAGAGCTTATGTTAATTAAGCCTATATTCCTCGGTCCATGTCAAAACCATTTACGAGCATGAATTTCACCGTTTGTTGAAAATTTAAAAAATCCAGGTTTGAAATTTAAAAAAAAACATGTGTTTTGGTGACATTACATCTCGATGCGTCAGTTTTT
Source organism: Ceratophysella granulata (assembly GCA_034694905.1). Classification (NCBI taxonomy): domain Eukaryota; kingdom Metazoa; phylum Arthropoda; class Collembola; order Poduromorpha; family Hypogastruridae; genus Ceratophysella; species Ceratophysella granulata. The sequence continues at coordinate 20,550 of JAQFYU010000127.1, read as the reverse complement.
TTTTTGAATTTTTGAATATTCAAACCTTTCAAGAAGCGCTTCCTGCTCAGCGCGTTAGATTTAAATGTTTCTGCCAACAGATTGGTGATATGTTTAAGGCACTCGTAGTATACCACGTCACACCGCTTACGAGCATTATAAAATTCACTGCTAGTGCAAAATTTCTAAATCCAGATTGGAAATTAAATTTTAAGTAGCCAACATATTTTTTTTTTGATTTTCCAAAATTCCAATGTTTGGAAGCAGCGCTGAGTACATCAAGCTCTGACCCGAACCCAAATGCTGAACAATAGAAAAGTAGGCTAGGAAGTGGAGTGCAAAACCTCAGAGTGCTGAAGTGTAATATAGAGACGACATTTCGGTTTAGCGGTTGCTCAAAAAATTCGCATGGCAACCTTAATTTTTGAATATATTAAATTAGACTCATTCTGACGTCACTTTTGTTCTTGCTTCGCCGCTTTATACAGTGAGGCATTGCAGTCACTAGTATACGCGGATATATGGCGAGAAGCAAGACCACGTGTGATTTGTATTTGAATTCTTCGCGGGCAAGCCTTTTCTACCTTCCAGTTTACCTTCCACTTTGGAAGTAAACAAACTCAGATTGACGTAAACAAAGCAAATGTCGCCTCTATATTATACTTCAACACTCTGAGTCCAAAACTAGAAGGAGACTAGATCAGGCGACATTGGACTAAGCAAACCAAGTCTTGGGCCAAGTCCAGCTCAACTTGTATCTTTTTGAGGAAGTAACCCAAAACAAGAGAGGAGACAAAAGATTTGAGACCCAAATCCGTTCATTCCCTTTCATCTTCACTCTGACCAGAGTTGGGACTTCCTTTTGTCCAAGTAATTAACTAGAGAGAACCCTTGCTTCCTCGTCTGCTAGGATGGGAGGAGGAGGCTGATGGACCAACCTGATAATGCCTGCGTTAACAACGGAGTATTGTGATTGGGTGTGAGTTGTCCGTTAGGTAGCTCAACTGTAAAACAAAGAACACAAAGCAACACATTTTATCACCACTTCCACATAGTGGACAAGAAGAAGAGCCGTCACTACGAACTAAAAATACAAAAGAGTCAACTCATAAGTAAATGATGGTCTGGTCACTAGTGGTCAGCGTACAACTCAAAAATATAATGACGTCTTCTTTACTACTCGCAAACAATAATAACGTAAATTGAGACAGTGACAAACTGGACGACACATTTTTAATTCTCAAGAACCTAGTGTGTACTACACGAGGAAGAGCCGACCTCACTCCGCAGCAAGCGTCTTTATTCGAGGAGACATGATCACATGATGGTGTTAGTAGTGTTAGAGTTAGTGTAGGATCAGTACGCAGACATGCCTCACTCAACTTGTAACTAATTAGGTTCCAGTCTAATTAGTGACTAGTAGTACGCAGAGTCAATTGTGTATTTAATTACATTAATTCGTTGGAATTATTAAATTTGCCATAAAAAAGTAAAAAAAAAATATGGAAGAAGTTGGACGGTTTTTAGTGGATTCTTCTGTTTACACCGGGACTCGGAGATCATTAGTTCAGTTGAGATATGTTTGAGCAAATGTTGTAAATATTTTACTAATATGTTAATTAAATAAAGCTTTTAAAGGAAAAATACAAATGGGCTAACCCTTGACTTGACTTAGATTATTGAAAGACTCTTTACTATTAGTTTGTACTAGTGGCATGTGCAGGCTAAGGCTACGATTACGATCCTTCTCTCTAAATTGAAATATGAAGGGAAAGTACTCAAAACGTACGAAAATTTATTCCGTCCATGGTGGATAAACTCATAAAATTTAAGTAATACGTGCAAAATCCAATTCCAAAGAATATCATTTACTGATGCATGCTACTTTCTCAGTAAAAATAACAAACAATAATATATAGTCAAAATATCGACTTTAAATTTTTATACCAGAAGATAAAATCACAGAAAGTAGCATTTTGTTTCTCATTTGCAAAAAAAAAGCAATTCTAAAAACTGATTTTACAAAAATCGGAAATATTAACCGACCAATGATATTATGAAACCATTATTATTTATTTAATTTCTCACAAAAATGTAATCATAAAAATGGAAATATTTCTCAGGGACCACGAGAATCTTTCGATGTACTTTTTGACTTACCCATAACGTCAAAAAGATTTTTTGATTCAAAATTCGAAGTAAGTACCTATTAGATTGTAACGGATTTTTAAGTAGTTCAAGCATTGCCAAGGCAACAGAGAAGTAGTTATGATTTTTAGCTAATCACCATTAGCCTGCACATGTTGACTACACTAGCTTTGTTTAAAGACTCGCTATTGCTTTAGGTAGTAGATGGCTGTTAACACCTCATCAAGTCTTTGAAGGATAGCAAGCAATACAGCTGCGTAGAGCTGTCCATAATAATTTTGGTCTAGAAGAATTTCAGTCGTGACAGAAAACAAGTAGGTTAGATCATCAGAATTGGCGTCTTCATTCTCTGTAAACACAATAGGTTGCTGACGATTAATGAGGAGAAACGTAACATCAACATTAGACTCTGACCTGACATGGGGTAAAGCGAGACGAGTTGGTCCCTAATGAGTAATTAGAAACGTAGCAATTGTACACGACCACACACAACACAGACACAACATTGACATTGACGTAACAAATAAGACAAAAGAAGCAGGCACATGGACGGACGGACGGACGGACAAGAAGCAGGTTGAAAGCAATTAGCATTAAATGCAAGGAGTAGTGACTGAAGACAAGGAATCAATATTCGGTTCTTGAATTTCCTTGGAAGAGACAGATCGGAAGAAAGAAGGCAGAAACAGTAGATGAGAGGAGGAGAAAGAGGAATACGAGACAATAGAAGAAGAGAATGATGAGTGGAAGTATTTCCGAGTAGAGACAAAGTAAGTAGGTACTTCAACTTAGTTCCAGTGTGATAGAGCAAGTTGAAGAGCTACTCCATTAATTTCAATTTCCAACAACAAACTCAGAACCTTCACCTGACTATGTTGAACCCAATCAATCTGGATATCCGGCTAATCCAATCAAATCAAGTGTCGATTTGATAGAATACTCTTCTGTGGGCACAAGAAACATCTCTAATTTTAAATGTTTTAACTAAGGACCGTGAAAGTAAAATTTCTTGGAAATATACACGATAGAAGTACTCTTAAAATTTTATTGGACTTTTCGAAGTCGATTTAAGATTAAAAGTACCTAATTCGAATTTTTAAAGAAAAAACTGTCAAAATTAGCATGGACGAAAGCCCATAGCAAGAGTGAGAATTTAAAAAATAAATATATACGTACAAAGGCATCAATACTTGTTTTTGTTTTTCTAAAAATTCGAGAATTTGCAACGAACAACGTGTGCACATTTTTGTATTTGTCCCAGAATTTTTTGTATTTCAAATTTTTGAGACGAAAGAAAAACTGCTAAAATTAGCATTGCGTTGATATGGACAAATGCTCTAAGCAACAGAGTATTTAGAAAATTTGAAAATTCACTTGCGGAGCATCACCATTTATTTTTGTTTCTCTAGAATTATCGCGGTTGCTAAGAAACATGTTCCAAATTCTTAGCAGTTCTTCCCAGGAATTTTAAATATGACGTTAAAATTGACTAGAAATTGGGGATAATTCGAAATTTTACTCTTTGGTTGTACAAAGAACGGTATCGGTATACACCCATATGGTATACACCATATGGAATGAATAAGCCAATTTCGTGTATTTCGACATGACGCTAACTCAGCTTAACTCGTATACCATGTGGTTTGTGTTTAGGTCAGACAAAGAGTCGGTTCAGGTTGTGGACATTTTCCTAATAAGTACAGTAATATTTATCGTGCCCATCTTGTATTTAAAGAGGCGATTAAGCCACATTTTCAAAATAGACCCTAATCGACAGGATTTGAGAACATTGTAGCGGAGGAGATCCAAATCTTTTGGAGGAAATACAAAATAAATATTGGGATCAGAACTCCAAGTTTGTGTTTGGGCATCTGGTTCTGAGCAGGTTGGCCAAGGAGTAGTTAGTTTCAGGTCTGTATGACTAGAGAAGAAGAAGAAGCGTATTTTGAAGTATGAGTAAATCCAGGGAGACTCGGAACAGTTTTGTGCCTATTATGCTTGAGCGGAATGGAAAATGAGAGGAAAAAAAGGGGTTCAAGGAGTGAAAGTAGGCCTGACAATTGGAAGGAGCCCAAGCGAAGAACAGAGTTCTTGCACAAAGTCCCTTCTATTGTCTAGTGGACTGTCATAATAACCCTGGAGCTAGGAGCACGGAACGGAGAATTTATGCAGTTCCAGCAGAGAAAAAAAAAATAGGAGTAAAGTGGGAAGGTAAGTGGGAAGAGGGAAGGAGAAAAGTCTCAACCCTCAGACCAACACAGGCTTTACATTTCAACCCACTTTCTTCCTGAGAAAAAAAAAAAAAAAGGAAAAAAAGGAAAAAAAAAACTTCTCATTCCACCATGTTAAACTTTGAAATACTAATCCTGGAAGAGGAAAGAAAGAAATATATGTCTCAGTTCTTGTCTCAATCTGAGGATATGTACTTTGTACTGTAGTGCAGGAGGTTCTATTCACACCATGCACAATGTACGTACGTACAACTTTCACCCAGTGAAAGTGAGCAGATGACCAAGTCTACCGCATGTTCCTTCGTCTTCCGGGTATTTCAAGTCTACTAGGACCAGAGTTCTCAAACTCAACTCAAATTTTGAGAATTTGAGAATGAGAATTAGGTTGAGATGAGAATTTGGCTTCTTTGAAATACTTTGAGATGAGTTGAGATAGGAGTTTAAGAACGTTATCGGATTTCGTGGTAAGGTGAGGTGAGATTCGAGGACAATTTTGGAATTTGAGACGACTGAATACGAGAAGAACATTTATTTTTGGAAAATTGAACTGAGGTGCTGAGTATGACGACAAAGTTGGGTGAGTTAAGAATGAATTCCAAAGAGGGTAGTGAAAAAACATTCAAAAAAGTTAAAAAGTCAGGAAAAATCATATAATTATGGGCTATATGATGAGGAGAGGTGAACTCTGAGATGAGACGAGAAGGAAATTTTGGAAATTAGGATGAGGTGAGGTGAGAATTGAGGGAAATGTTTTGAAGATTTGAGATGAGATGAGGTGATAGTAAAGGAGTTTTTTTGGAATTTGATATGAGTTGAGATGAGATTAAACGGAATTTTGGGAATTTGAGATGAGTTGAGGTCAGATACAAGATGAAATTTTAGGGATTTGAGATGAGTTGAGGTAAGACTATTGAAATTTTGGGAATATGAGATGAATTGAGGTGAGATTAGATGGAATTTTGTGAACTTGAGATGAGTTGAAGTGGAATTAGATGGAGTTATAGGAATTTGAGATGAGTGGAGGTGAGAATAGAGGAAAATATTTAGCTTTGAGATCAGGTGAGTTGAGAATCAATTTCGTTTGACATCTCCGACTGGGGAGTTTTTGGTGAGTTTTGGGTAAAAAACAGGTGCAATTCTGGTTTTGTTGTAGTATGCATGCAGAAAAACGAAGAAATGAGAAAAGGAAATCAGATCATATCATTCTACGCCCCGAAAAAGACAAAAGTGTCAGAGAGAGACGTAATAGAATAGAGAAGGCAGTGCGGAGAAAACTTTTTTTTTTGTTTCTTGTATTTTTGGGTAGAAAGTGCTGCTGCTCTGTGCCTCGCGCCTATAGGTTTCTTTTTTTAGTTTTTTTTCTTGGAAGGAAAAAAAAAGAGACAGAATGAGTGAGTCCTGTGCTCTTTCAGCATGATTGCTTTCTCTGGTCCATTAATCAGATTCCCATAGTGGAGAAGAGGTACGTCAGGACGCTCGTGGACGCCTATTTAGCGAAACGAGGCACTGAGAGAGTTTGAGGCTTTTTGTGGAGGAAGTTGACAACTTACGTTGGGTTGGACGCCCATTCACATCTCGCGTTAGGTTAGAGTTGTTCATGTTTGGGTTACCCCCGTCTCTCAGACTCGCCTGTATAACCAACACGCACAGAAAAAAAAACAAAGTCATAATTGAGTAATAACCTCAGTCAACGTCAACACATGATGCAGGAGTAGGCGGAAATTGGTCATAGTCAATTCCTAGGTAGTTGGAGGTGTCCATTGGCCACGTGCTTTCTTTTCTAGGAAAAGTCCTGAAAAAAACTCGACAATAAAGGAGAATATATTCGCGAACTGTGCTAGTTTGGACGTGGAAAAATGCTCAATATTGACAGAATTTCTATTTAAAAAAATTTATTTAATGAACTCTAAATCAATTTTTTGCCGGATTTTTTAATTTTTAATAGAATTACCCATAATTTTTTTAGAACTTTCAAGTCCAATTTTGTATCTAATTTATTTTGCTATCCTAATTTGTAAATAAAACAAGTAAGTATTCCGTATTTGTATTTACTTACGATTTTTCACAATTGTAGAAATTGAAACTTAAAAAAAGTAGCGAATTCGTATAAAAAAATCATGAATTAATTCTTTTAAATTACGGCAGCACCTATTCAACTATTTTAAAGATAATAGGTTAAAATTAATGCTAGCTAATACGAAGGGTGTTCCATCCTAATTTCCTCCGTTTAACTGCCATCTCATCACCCAATTTTATTTGTTCCACACATTATTTCATTTGACTAAAAGGAAAACGAGTTAAAACGGCTTTATAATTAAAACAGCGCTGAAAGTCACGATGCTAGCGATAAAAACATCACTTACTGCCCTGACATTTTTCGCACTCATTAAAATTACGAGCGAGTTGTATTGCCTCAGCTGTTATCTTGAAAGTAGAAGGTGTCGACCTTATAGGCTAATAATATGGACGACATAAAGCTCTAGAAAATTTTAATAGCATGTAAGCGATAAATTGGGCATCAACTGGAAACACACGTTAGAGGCCAGACACGACCAGGAGTAGGAAGACTCGGAGTATCTGGAATTTAGTGAGCTGGAATTGACTGAGCTCCTAAAATTGGGAGAAAGCAAAGGAGAGAAAGTATCCTAATGCATAATGGAGAAGAGTACACACTTGGGCTGCGGAGTAGTCGTAGTATCCTGCGGCGGCGGAGAGTGCAGCAATATTACGGTCCGCATTCGTGGTTGCTCCAGCTGCAGGAAAATAACCGTAATTCGGAAAGCCTGGAAATGACATAAAAATATAATTGAGGTAATTAAAGACACATGCTTCTTCCATAGCCTCCAAGCCCTTAGTACTCAGGTGGCTCAGACTCAAAATACTTGAACCTATAACTCCGATGGAAGAATGAACTCACTAAGGTCAACACAGAGAGTGGCCGAATTATTAAGCTCAAACAAGAACTAATTAAACCATTTATTCCCAATAATTGAGTTTGGGTCTGGAAGGTAAAAGCCTCTCTCTGAGCATTTCCGAAATCTGGTTGAATTAAGGAACAGTGAGCTTGCAGTACCCACTCACTCCTTCATGGTAACCACCCATTACTTCAGGTTAATAGCAGGTTTTTCGAAACGTGCGCAAGTGAGTACCATGGGTGGTTACCACGGGCGGTTACCGGATGCTCCCTATTCCTTAATTCAACCCTACAACGAGTGGGCAAATATTTGAAAAGTAGAAAGTACAAGACAAGAGCATGCATACAAAATCTGTGCCTATTTGAGGTCTCGTATTGTGTGTATCCAGGCGAGGCTAAGTTATGTTAGAATTAGTAGAATCGGAAAGAGAGAACACGAAACACAGTATGAATTATGTGTACGGGAAAGAAGGGTGGAAGTCATCCATTCCCAGTTTTCCATGTAATTTCGTGGAGCGAGCCACCGGGTCGTCTGGCCCAACTAGTACATGGGAACTAGGTTTAATACACACAACTAGAGAGAGAGAGAGAGTCAGTCAACTACTACTAGGACGGAGCGAATGGTCGAGTTCTACAAAACGTTTCTATTTCATCTAGAAGAAGACTAGGATGGAATCGAAGCTGGTGGTTGTTTTATGAGGCTAGACGGAGAGAAGGGAAAGTCATGCTTTTTAGACTTCAGAAGGACCACAAGTACAAGCTCAAAATTAATTGTTACCCATCTCACAAGCTCAAACTAGTGGAGATAGTCAGGTTCTAATTTTCAAAATTTTAGTACTCATCCCAAGCCTACTGCTCCTCTTCCAGAACATCAAACCCTTTCTTGTGAGACCGAGTCTTTCCCCTCTACTACAGACTAACAACTAATAATATGTTCCAGTATGGCTAGACTACACACTAGACTAGTCGGTTAGGCGAGGGTTGTTTCAACAGTTTTACCCATATGGTTTTCACCAGAGCGTAGATCAATTAAACTAAAACCGTCGCCAGCTACATAGAGTATCCAAATATGTATATTTACGAAAACATTGGACAAATAGATTCAGTTAGAAACTTGTTTACGACTATTTGCGATTTCAGTTCAACATATTACAAAATTGTATTAAAAATCATATTAAATCATATTAAAAATTAAAAATTAAAACCTTGGTTTAAGAAAGTATTGACATTTCGAATCTGGCGCCATGCTTGCGCATGTGTATGCTAAGACACGAAAAATGTGTGGCTTCCACGTTCAGGCCAACCATGTGGCTTTAGCACGGCAAAACAATTCATTTGAAAGTTTAATTATCTAAGCGTTATAAAAATAGTAGATATTGTCAATGACGTCAAAACACTGGTATCTGGGGTTAATCTACTAAAATTTACTCCTTAGTCGATTTTTAAATTCTAAGGAAAGACTGGTGTCAAATGTCTAATGATTGACCTTATCGAGAAGAGCAAATATTCCCAATGCACTAGCATGTACAAGCACCTGCATGGCGCCATACTCAAAATTCTAATTTCCCCTTAAGAAAATTATGAAAGCCACTCAACTTTCCATAAAAAAATGACAAATTTGTCAAAATCAAAGATATTTTTAGAAAGCAGCGCGCCAAACGTGTAAATGCCACTCTCGTGTGCCTGAAATCGGTACAAGTCCTCGCTTAAGTCGTATTAGACACTTTGCGCATGAACTTCTGCCCAATATTTTGTTAGTACTCAAATCACTCCTGTCAGCTATGACGAAATTCAGTAAACCCACGTAGATGTAGCTCAAGTAGGAGGGAACTCTTGAAACAACCCTCGTGAGTAACTCTAACAACATACAGAGACATACATACATAGTAAACTAGACTAGGATTAAGTGGAGTTCTGGACTAGTACAGGAATAAGTTTTCGATACTAATCTACAAACTGTAATAATTACGATTAGTGTTGGAGGAAGAGAGGACGAGACGGCAGGTAGTAGTAGTAGGAAGACTGGGTTTTTGGTTTCGGTTCGGTTCCTGGTCATTACTGTCAGTTCCCTTTGAGAACCGGCATGAATCTTTCCCCATCCCACAAGAACTGGTTTGTACTCTAGTCTCTACACGAGCTAGATCAACTAATTAACTAGAGTCATGAACAAAGTGGCACAACTACAACCCGAGTAGTCAAAACTACTCAGGGAACTCGGCTAGGCTATAGCACCAGCCCTACAACTAGTGTACACAGTACAGCACTCCTTCCCATCACTACCTACCAACTTCTTCACTCTCTATGATGGGTGCTATTCACTGACAAAAAAAGGAGTAGACACATTCAAGTGGGGAAGGGACCCTTACATTCCATCAAAAATTAACTTAATTAGATCTATTAAAAAAAATATTGAGAGGCTAAAGCAAATTATAGAGTGCGTCAACGCGGAGGGAAAAAGAGAGGAAAGTTGACTGTGGGAGTAATACATATAATATTTATCAGGTTATCAGGATGGGGTGGAGTATTATTGGAAATCAATAAATCAGAGCTATCATTATAAAGCCTACTCCACCAGCAACCCAACCTCCTCAATTCGTTACGTCCACGTCCAGCCCAGCTCTTTGTTTTTCCTCAAAATAATCTCCTGTCAGAAAGGGTTGGCCTGGATGAGATGGACAGAAGAAGAAATTTGTTTCTTGGAAAGTTTGGAAAGGAATTGGATGAAATCCATGATTAAAGTGGTGGGATTAGTAAATTCTACATATTTTAGAGTTCCATCCGAGTTTGGGAGAGACAATAATAAGCGGAGGATAAAGTAGGAAACAGACAGACAGACAGACAGAGGGATAGTGAAAACAAATAAATTAGTTTGGGAATTCAATTTGGCAACTCGTCCGTCGTCAACCCCCGGCTCACTTACTCACGAGTTACAGGGAAAGAAGGGAATATGGGGACTAAGCCCATGTGTGAACTATGGAAATTTGTGGAATGCATTTGATTGGATGTTGAATGTGATCTATCGAAGAATGAGTAAATCGGTTAAATTCTACCGATTTAATGTTGACATTTAAATATATTGGATTTTAAACCATCAAATCCCCTTAGCAACGGGCTTCTATTTTTTTAAATTAGAAAACAGAAATTATTATTAGTAATTTAATTTTATGGTATTTTAATTTAACCAACTTAAAATTTTAGGCGAAAGTATATTAAAACCAAGATTTCAAGCATAATCCTTAAATTATTCGATGAAAATCTCAAGTTGCCCCCAAATTCTAGAAATGTATTGTCGAATATTCGAAAAATCAGAATATACCCGCCCATGTCAACTGCAAATCTCAATTTGTCTCATAAACATTTTTTAAACGCCGAACTTAATTAGTAAGTACCCAAAATTTGAAATTTCACAAACTCCCTAATACCAAACACATTTAATAGTCAAATGGAAACCAGGAGTACCACTCGAATTTCACAGATCACACATGAGCCTAGTACATAAAACTGATGGTATTTACATCAGGATTGTATTATTGAATTATGGCACACAGCTCAGAGCAAAATCAAAATGAAAAATGAAGAAAGGATACACACGGAGACGAGTCCAGCTACTCAAACTGCACTACAGAACTGACTACTCATCTAGAGGTCTACCTACTCACCACACTTGAGTTAATTGAGAGGACGGAAAAGAACAACAGTAAGTAGCAAAGTAGAACTAATTGGAGAAAGAAGAAAGAGTTGGAAATTACCTAGATGGATACTCAATTTACTCCCCTTGAGTCAATTCTTCTGGATATTGGGAAAATCCTGTCTGTCTATAGGGCTCTGGCAGCTATCCTCCTCTCTATACACTCCGTTCTCAAACATTTTCGGATTACAGGAATCTCGTTTCAAATTCTTAGTTACTTAATATGCAGTTGAGAATATTCAACAATTCATAGTGCGACAGGTCAGAGCTGAGACAGTTCATATTAGGTGGTGTCCAAAAATATTTTTGAATGAAAAATCGAGAAATTTCACATCTGGTGACCTTAATACGTCAATCCACACCTCCAAACCTTAATTTTGTCCAATGTATTGTACAATGTTCACTATACATTGTACTAGCAAGAACCTTGCTTAATTTATTCAAATCGGCCTAGTTTATATAGTTTTTGTTACAGGTTGTTGTAAAGTCTGCTTTGCTGCTGGGTTTTGACTTTTTCAGTTTTTAATATCTGAATATGAATGCATGCGTCCTACGGCATTGCCTTCTTACTAAAAGTTAATATGCTAGAAGCTATTTGAATTGTAGTACAATATGTAGTTCAACATTCTAAATACAACATAATTCAGTGCAAAAAGATCAACTAACTTCCACAATATTGAAATAAAATTGGTAATTTGGAAATATTCGATGATGCATTTTCTATATTTACAATCCCAGATTTAGTGCTCCAGTCCTACAGTCTGTATGTGCCAATGCGGATTGAAATTAAGGTACTGTGACAAAAATTTGACGGAATATGAACTGCCCCAGCTAAATACGGAACGTGCCCTAATGACCAATCGCACAATGAAATGTCAACCAATCTATATGCTACCATGGTAACCGAAATTCCAGACCAGATATCAGGAGAAAGCCAAATTTAAGCGAAAAATAAATTCAACAGCCGAAATACGTGACGTATTTCACTCGTCCCAGCATTTAAAGAAAGCCAAAGGACTTGTTGCGCTCTATACTGGATAAGGAGTTAAGGAGGCCACAGGATGCAAACTTGAGGCACTATAACAGAAATACAGAGTTCTGAGGCCTCCTTATCCTTAAGTAGCACATGACGTTCTCTGAGTGTGCTAAATATATTGAATTTGTAATTTGAAGTAAAAAAACGTTAGACCTGATTCCTGGTCATTGAAAATTACGATTTACCCACTGAGACTTGGAATAAAGAAAAGCAGCTAACTAGGATCCGAACAAGCGGAACGGAGTAAGTGTGGACAATTAGTCAAAAATGTGTATGTTTGTTTATTAGTCCACTTTGTCTTTTTCCTCTCATCACAAACAGAAGAAGAAGGAAGAAAAAAAAAGAAGAAGGCGAAAGGCTGGGGAGACTTGGATATTTTAATATTTTTAGGTAAAATATATAATATACATTGTCAACCCAAGCCCTCATCATTATTGCCTTTCAACAGTTTCATCATTCATGTCACATTTTCTCCTTTCCGACTCAATGGTTTCTCATTTTCAAAATGGCCTTTGTTTCCATTTTTTCCAGCTCAGGACGAAGAGAAAAGGTCTGTGAAAGTCAGAGAGAGAGAGAGAGAGAGAGTTGAGCTCTAAGCCGGAGACCCTGGCATGGCACATTCCAGATAGAGAAACGGACTCAAGACTCGGGCTCTCTCTCAACTCCACTGTTTGCAGGAAAATTTTCCCCAAAGATATATATTATATTGATTGGTGTAAGGTAACCTATGAAAATGAGAGCCCGGAACTCAGTGGACCATGGAAAGTGGGAGGAGAGTTGAAACAAAAGGACTCAACAAAAACCCAGTTTCCGTCCATTGAGTCGGATACGGAAACTTCCTTTGTTTGTAAAATCTAAAGTACATACAGAGTAGTTTTTAGTATTATCATAATAATAGTCACAATTTCCTTTTCAGTTGAGTCCAAACGGAATGAATAGTAAAGAGTACACCCGGGTTGACGCTGATATGCCATAGTCATGACCTTTTAGGAGGGACGACAGAACTCAAGCCTCTTCCTGGAATCGGGTTCAGTCAACTACAATCTTTTGACGAAATGTCAAATTAACCGAATTTTAATGACAGAATTTAAATATAATGTCATTTTACGAATTTTCGTCTTTTGATCTGAGTTTAGAATTTTTAACAGGGAAAGTGAAGACAAAACTTTCATTTGAAATAAATTAAAATTAAAATTGTCTGCTCTCAGGCTTTCACAAAATAAAAAAGGCATGAGTTGTAAGTATCAGGGATGTGTAAAATCATCTAATTTTGAAAAGCTGTGATTTTAAAATCAAAATTCTAGGTTCTAAAATGATCTTGATTTAGGAATTTTGAAATTTACAAAGTTGTTTGATTTTTTATTTAATTTTGTAGCATTTCGAAAACATGATTTTGGATTTTTAAAATCCTGATTATAATATTAAATTCAAGATTTAGTCATATATTGCAATTTTAAAACAAACATTTAAGTTGATTCTGATCTTGCGATTTTGATCAAATTTTTTGTTGAAATATCAATTTAGATTTTGATATAGTAATGCTGCTTTTCGTCAATGATTTTCAAAATCAACATCGGAAGATTTAGCCCATCCTTGGTAATTATCCGTTTGTATTTGTTGGTAATTTTAGATAAAAAAAAAATGATATACTGATATGCGTTCATTCTATCGATAGAAAAGGCGCAAATTTTTTATAGTCGAGTGAAACATTTTCCGAGAATAAAATTCGGTTAACCTGACATTATCGCCCAAACAATTTCAAACAGTCGACCAAACCAGGTTGCCAGGAAGGCCCAGCGCTCAGTTCATTCCAGGAAGAAAGTATAGAGAACTAGGTATAGCTACAAGAGAACCTTCTATATACAATTTGTGCACTAGTTTGAAAGACAGTCCTCGTCATCATATCAGAGTGTATGAGCTACTATTCAGACTCGTCAGGCCTTCGCCACTTTGAGACAGGATCATCAACATTATGATCTCTAATACCAAATACCTACTAAATATTACATGGAAGCAAATGGAACAGAACCGGGTGGTGGTGAGTGTGGGAAGGAGAGTGACATGTCTAAAGAGCTGGTCACAGACAGTTTGTCCAAATTTATGCAGCCCACAACACTTTCGTATCCGCCTTTCATCAATATCATTAAATGACAACTCCTAGTCCATTACGTATGTTAAGGATCGGCTCGATTTTCCTCTAATTTGCGTCTTTGGGCTTAAATCATTGAATGTCACATTTAAATAGAATCTAATTTTGAAATGCAAATTTTGTGCCCAATTTAGTAGCTCTTTTAATTTTTGAATTTAATTAAGGCGAACTAACATTCCCAATTTGATTGCAAGCAACTAATGTTTACAAGGATTTACTAATATAATTCTCTACAATACCGAATTCAATGCTTTAGAACCATGTATTTGAAGAATCGGAAAGAGCAAATCATAATCTGCTTTTGCATTTATAACACAGTTCTTACGTTAAGAAACGACAAGACGGTCAAATGAGGCATACGGAGGCCATTCCATAAAAACAGTGTAACACACTCTGTAAAACTCTGTAGTTTTCCAAATTTTCTTTGTAAATGGAACATGGCATTTGTACCTTTCGCCTCATTCGCAAATTGCATGGTGCAAGCCTCTACCAGTTTAGCCCATACAAATTACTGGCATTAAAGTCGTTTGTGACCGTAGGGGCTCCTTGACGTTAGGTTAGGTTAACCCAAATATGTGATTAGGTTACACTTAAAAGTTGTGCCTAATTTGCCCACAAAATTATAGTTTGACATTTTAGAAACCCTAAATTGACTTGCAAAACCGGGTAAACCAAAGGACCACAACCAATTTTGTCAACAAGTACACAGAAATCAATTGTCCGAATAGCCATAATGACTCTAACATAAAAAAAACTAGTGTTCCAAATTGTGATGATTCCTTGGTACCAAGTACCTGTAATCAGCTCAGTAGACATTTGATGCTCATAATGAAACCAGAGGGTTTTGTGGAAAAAAAAGTGAGAGAGCCGAGGAAAGTTTGGAGTGTTGAGGTAAAAGAAAGGATTCTAAGTGATACAAATAGGAAGAAGCTAGTTGATAGCACCCATCAATAGAAGGTGTTGTTCATGTCCATGAACAAACCAGATTATTTCCTCAAATATATCTTCTTTCCACAACAAAAACAAAGACGGAGCAGACAGAGCTGCTGCTGGAGACAAGTGTTAACTACAGTACAGGATTCTCTTTCACTCCGAGAAAAAGGCTTGATTTCATTCTCCAACTAAACTCTGTATATCTGTTATATGTATGTATTTAGGTCTAGACTCAAGTAAGTACGTACAACTAGGAAGAGACCCACTAGAGTTGAGTAATAACTAAGGTAGAGTAAAGAGTTCTTCAATTAACTAACAGTAATGTCTTAGTACTTCTATAGAGACCACTCCAAGTAGCTACTTGTACGTAGACTCCACTGGGTTATCCGAGTAGAAGACACACGGGGCTAAGAATAGCCAACTCTGACAATGACGGATCTTAGAAAGATTCGTCGAGTCGAGTCGTTAGAAACCTACGTCGTTAAGTCATACAGAGTATTATTACTACTTACTTCTTCCTCATGTCTTTTCCTCTAAACTAAAGCCCATTATGCTAGTTATAATCATTTTGGTGCGGAGTTGTCATACTTACTCCGAAATGCACTAATGTGCCTTTCTTGGTTTTTTTTTCATGTGTCTGAATCTAATTCCGTTGTTGGAGTTGGAATAGATGGAAGATACAATAGCGGAGAGAGAAGAGGCTAATTTAAGAACTAGACATGCTATTTTCTCTCTATTCTACATAATACATTTACACCACCTACAGGTTATACTTATTAGTACCGTGAAGACGACTAGGGGCAATAAGTCAGAGAGAGAGAAGAGAAGAGAGCTACATGGGCTACTGCAGGAGGTTTCTGGAAAAGGCTTATGGAAACGGATTTATTTTCGGCTTGACTCAAGAATTTCTGAACGAAAGGCTGGTTTTCCTAAGAACATGCTACATAGTTTAGGTGTGTGCAGAAATAGGACGTAGTATATAGTGTACAGGGTGGAGGCTGGATACCAGCATTGTTCTGCTTTTGAAAAATAAGCCTGAATCGAATTGTCAAATCCAACGAATTTAAGTGTAACCGGTAAATTAACTGAAATATGGAAGGACATTTAACAAAAATTCAGATTGATGAACATGGTTTTAGATCGTTTTTCGAATTTTTGAAAAAATCTAAAAAAGTTATTTACAACGAAAGAGATAATTTATGGCGACTATTACAATGTTGTAGCGATTGGATTCCGTCTTGGTCGATTGGAGTTAGACAGTCCGTATTCTAGTAGGTGCCGATTCAAGGCATTTTTGTCGCAACTCACCCCAAAACATCGCCATTGAGAGCTATACTTATTATTCATTCATGTTAATTTAAGCAGTTTTTTTCTTCAAAAATCCGAGAAACACTCATAAATTCTTTGCAACAATTGTAGAAATTTGGAAGCTTAAGTTGGTGCCAATTCAGGGCACTTTAATTTGTCGCAACTTGCCCCAAAACATCGCTATTGAGAGCTTCCATGTTAACGTATGAATTTGTTGACTTCAAAAATTTGATAAACGCTCATAAATCGATTGTATAAATTGTAAAAATTTGGAATCTTCCTTTTAACGACTATATATAAAATTGAACATAGTTAAATAGGACCCGGCTCCAGTTTTTTGTTTCAAAAACGAAACAATGTTGTCACCCATCACCCTGTATATTTTCATTTCTATTTCTGCCGGTCTTTCAAGTCTTTATGAACCATTCGGCTCTTCTTGTGACAACAACCCGTGGTTTCTCCACGTCACAACACCTGAGTCCGCTCAACCTAACACTAGCACTCCCTTGTCCATTTTCAAGTTGGCAACTTGTATCAAAACTAAAATTACCTCCCTTTTCAACCTTACAACTTGTGGGCTAGGAAAGGAGAGAACTCCTGCTGCTTCCTTTCCAAATAGAGATGCTAAAAACAAGGAACGCTGAAAGTTCCTCACGCTAATTCATAAAAGTGAAGGAGAGAGGATTTGCTCAGCTGTGTGCCTTCATGTCCAAATTGAACCAAGTTGAACAAATGCATGAATGCTGAATTATATCCTACACCTAATAAGGCAAGCATTGCACTTTTCCTGGCTTGGGCAGATCTGGGCTGAGCAGAGTTCGTCCATATGCAAATGTCCGTTTCAGTTCATAAGAAATGCATGCAGGCGTAGTAGTAGGGGCTTGGGTGCAGGAGTTAAGTCCATAAAGGAAATTTTTTAATGACATGCCTTAATCTTCTTTCCCAGCTGAACCCAGAAGAGTAAGTAGAGCATGTATTATTAAAATACAGGAAGGAAGGACAGAGGACACGAGGACTTAATTCATCCCACGTACATACTGCCCGTCCTTCTCCCTCACGTACCTACTTTACAAATCCGCATCAGACACACCGTTCCCAAATAAACATTATTATCCTCATTTCACTTTTGCAAACAAATAGGAAGGCCTCTTTTCTCCATATGCGAAGCATCAGAGAGGATCCCCTGGTTTTCACCCTACTTGGACTCCGCTTCACTGAGGCCTCAGTCCTGGATCTCAATTCAGAGCCACCCAGTTAGCCTGATTATCCTCATCTCCCTTTCTCTCACTCTCCACCTATGACAGACTTATACGGCTCGGAGCACATTAACCTGTCATCGGAACAAATGCTTCAGCTTTGAGCCCAACGTCCTATCACCCAGGCGAATGGAAAGAAACCCAGCTTCTCAAGATCTCTTCCTTTGAGATGAGAACTCTTTACATTTGAATCAGGAGAACCCCATTCAGAGACACGTTTCTCTAACCGCAAATCTCCAGGGTTGGGAAGTACGATGTAGAAAAATTCAACGGCCTTTGACGTTTGATTTAACATATATAATTTCAATACCAAATATTTTATGAAATTTGACTGAAAATTGGGATATGGAAAACTTTAATTCCATGCATATAATTTAATTTTAGTCAGTATACAGATTTACAAACTCATTTTGAAAAATTGTTCATGGTTAATTACGACCTTGTAGGCTACAATTTAACTTACTTTAAGAAATGTCTAAAGTGGCCGAATAAAAAAAATTAACTGGTATTTTTTGACGAACTGGCACTGGCAAGTCAAAAATCACGAATCACGATCAACACAAGGAAAATCGTAACTCTTTTATTATTTAGATACTTTTTCTTTGGTAGTCAATTTATTTTTAATTTTTAATTAATTTGCCAAAAGTTAGATGCCTATTTGGAATACATACAATTAGGCCAGTTCAGATTAACCAAACATTTTATTTAATTTTGGAAGAATATCGTCGTATTTTTTATGCCCAAAAGAAGCATCATTAGCGAATATTCGCCCTTAATAGGATAATAATTGGATGCCAAAAAGTGCTTGTTGTATTCGCTTAACAGCAAGTATTGAAGCTTTCACCCATCGCCCATTGAGCCAATACTACCCGGTGGCCCGAATATTCGTTATAATATTCGCCAATTCGGAGTATTCTATAATGAATCATCTAATTTTATGCACTCAAGCACAAATTTTGTGAAAAAGATTACGACTACGTGAATATTAGTCGAATATATTCGTCAGGGCTTCTGTTCCCTTGAAATTCGTTAATTCATGGGTTAATATGGGCTGCCTGTCTAAAACACGTGCTGGAAACGTTAGGAACCCCAATTTTGATTTTTCATTTGGTTCCTATCCAAATGCCTAACCTTGCTCCAACCCTATTTTGTAGAACGGACTCAAAAGAGCGTGAAAACGGGCCAAAACCTAGTTAAGCATTGCAGAAGACCAGAAAGTGGACTGGATCCATGGCTAGAAGTCTTAGAAAAGGCGGAAAGGAGTGAAAATTGTGGATAGTTGAGGATAAGGTAATTCTTGGGAAGACAGGAGGAAGAAGAAGGATGGGAGATGGTCTGGACTCTTGAGTTATTCATAGACAGGCACTCAATAGTTGAAGGGAGGAGAAGTGGAGGGTTTTGAAGCCGTCTTCCGTCCTTCTCCGTCTATCCCCAATCGAATCTCTCCCACAACACATGAAGCATGTCTTGTCTCCTCAGCTCCATGAATTATTCATCTCTCCTTCCCATTGACAACAAATCGAATTGAATAAATGAACATAACAGACAATTTGGAGAGAACCCAGTTTTATCTTGATTACATGAGCCATAAATATTTGAAAATGAGAACTGAGACCTTGTCACAGACTCTCGCTTAATGAACTTCCACTACTCCAACAGACATTTCAATTTTCTCAGTTCTCCAAATAAATGCCAGGCCAGGCCAGTCAGGAGAGGAGGAGAAAGAAGGTGAGTGAGTCAGAGTGTCTCTGGCCACTAAATAATAGAGACTGTCAGGTTCTGCCAACCATTCCTCCCTTGCCAGACCTCCCCAAAAAACTCTGTTTCAGGAAGTCATGAGCCAACAACTCCTGAGCTGAGAAGAGGCAGAGAAGCCTTGGTCGAGTTAATCTTAATCTTGGGCAGAATGATTTAAGGGAAGAGGAAACATGCAAGTTTAGTTGAGCAAAAAGGACCAGAGGACCATGTAAAGACCATTGTCTTCTCTCTTCGTCTTACTTCAATCCAAGGCGGAGCATACGAAAACCAGAGATGGGATATTTGCCAGCCGGCGCTATTTGTTGCCAATTTTGCCATTTATGCCCGAAGAATTGGCCTTTTTTTGGAAAAATCAGCAAAAATGGAACAGTATACAACTTGTCACATTTCTAACGCAGGATTTAAGGTCAGTTCCATGATGTATTATGTGTACTCTGTGAATTGTCACATTATATGCATGCATTTCGAACTAAAATAGTGCTATAAAATATGGCATGTGCCTGTGAATACTTTCTCCAACTAACATACCTTATTCCTTATTCCTATCAATATACAAGGAAAGGTTACGAATAGTACAGAATTTGATATGAATGAACGACTAATTTCAAATTGGTAAAGAAAGTTTTGTACTTGTAGTTTGTTTCGTAGTTGGTGTCTTCTACGTAGCCTCACATTTATGCGATTTCCTTCATTGCCAATTTTGCCATTTTTGCCAATTGCGAACATCCTCTTCTTACCAGAATATTCCAATTTTGCCAAAAGTTCCACTGGCGAAATTGGATATGAGGCCATCCCTGACAAAAACCCATTACGTAGATACTCAAATACAATGCGGAGTTCAAACTGAGCCCAGGAAGATCCACCAAACCTTTTTTCCCTTCCGCTAGAAGATCCGGTTATGTCTCTTATTTCACTCAATTTTGGGAATTCACATTAGTCCGAGCAGGAATATTGAAAAGTCCCGTTTCAAATTACGCTAAAAGTTTCGAATCCTAACTGGAACTGAACTGGACTGAACTGATTGAGTCTGTAGCTAGAATTTACAGGTACAAAGGGCAAACAACAATGAAGCCAAAGTCAAATACAGGCAGTGAAAGTTGGGAATCTAGGCTTTCACTCGGATGGGATGTGCGTGACGCTATGCTAAGTT